>JBBPBR010000001.1:41847690-41870882 GCA_037974775.1 Cicer pinnatifidum | reverse complement strand
AGTCATTAAGTAACTATTTTTTTTATTATTGTTAATATTCAATAATTATAAACCAAAAGTTATCAATACTCACTAACTAAAAGTTACAAACTTAAATCAAATTTAAACATTAAAGTCGTTAACTAATTCTTGTATATTTAATATGATAGTTTAAAATAAGTGTAAGA
Source organism: Cicer pinnatifidum (assembly GCA_037974775.1). Classification (NCBI taxonomy): domain Eukaryota; kingdom Viridiplantae; phylum Streptophyta; class Magnoliopsida; order Fabales; family Fabaceae; genus Cicer; species Cicer pinnatifidum. The sequence goes on along the minus strand of JBBPBR010000001.1, from coordinate 41,870,715 downwards.
AATCAATACAAATTTTTTTTTTTTCTGTAAAATGAATTATAAATTAAATAAAAGGAGATATGTAATGTTTAACTAAAAAAAATTATATCCTGAGTGACTAAATTGTTTTTTATGATAGTTTATGAATTATTTTTAAGTATTTTCACAACTTAAGGATTACTAGCTGCCACTTATAAGATACGGTATTATTGATTGTTCATTTGTTTTGGTAATTGGTGAGCATTTTGTTACTTGTTGAAAACTATCTTAGGTTTATTAGCGAGTATAACAATGCAGTGTAAAAAAAGTGTTGAAGCAAATGTTTTGAATGTAAAATTTAAATTTTATGAATTTTTATATGCACAGAATCTATATTGATATAAAAATGGTAAGACATTCTGTTTTTTATTAAATATTTAAATATATATTAAAACTTCATAATACTAATATTTATATATCACCATAAAAAAGTTGTATTTTATCTTGTATTTGATAATTTTTTAAAATAGTTTATACTCGGCTAGCTCAAGATCATTGATCTTCCACTGTATACATAGGGAACAACTCCAAAATAGAGTTGCAAACATCTCAAAAAGTGAAGCTTTACCACTGGCATGCTTATTATGAGACAATAACATTCGATAGTATTTACAAATTCTTATAAGGTGATGATATTTTGAAAGGTTTGAATTCCACGTACAATTATTTGTTTTTCTCGGTTTAAATCTGCCCTACATATTATTATAAATTTTTTCTTTACGACTTTTTTAAAAAGTTTAGTATGGTCTGAAAATTAATTTAAAAATTTATTTTACATTAAAACATTTAAATAGTATATTTTATTTATATAAGATAAATTAGACTTTTATATATAATCAAATCTAATAAAATTATAATTAGCAAATATGCAACAACCTTCCAAAAAAATATAAAAAAAAAGTTAATCTATAATTAACAAATTTAAAATAATAAATACTAATATTAATAAATAATTATAAAAAAATAACAATGTTATTAAATAATAACAATATATATATATATATATATAAATTAATTGTCTTTAAATAAAGTATGAATTTAGTTTTTTTATTAAACAGAAAGACTATAAATAGATCGGACCATAATCTCTAATGGTCTAGTCTATTCTCACGTTTAATTTCAATCCACTCCAATAGATTTAATTTCTCCATATGAACATGTCCATTATAAACCATTCTATACTGTATTTCTGACTTTTCTTACTCGTGGCCTACATGTGACATGTCCAAGAACTTGTAATTTTTTTCGGATTACTTGGTTTTCAGTCCATTAGGGTAAATCTATCCACCCCTAGTCGTAAAATGTTGGAATATTTTATTAAATATTATTTAATTATTATATTTCAACGTTATTTTATGAACATATATATCTTTATTTAATTATATTAGTTATTTATTAATTATAAGTCTTAACTAACTAGTGATCAAAATAAGTAATAATGCTTATTAGATTTTTATTTTGATAATTAATTATTTAATTAATTAATATGATCTCAAATATGAGTGGATGTCACTGATTGACTATTTGAAAATAATTAAAATCATAATTGATCATCACCCTATATTGACTATGATCTACGTACTACACACACGTTGATTGCCTCTTCTCTCCATCTAAAAAGTACTTAAGTCGTTTGGAGTTTAAATTAACCACAAGTTGGTGTTCATGATATCTCTCTCTTCTAAAGATGCTTATAGACTATTTTAGATTGTCGTTGAAAGACTATCAACATATAAATCTTCTAAGATCTTTTTGATAAATCAACATATTGTAGATCATAAAATTTCCAAAAATTATATTTATTCTTGTTTTTCATATATACTCATATTTATTTGGTTTCCACACTAAAACATTATTAATTTTTGTTTTATGTATCGATGAATAAGTAAATTAATTCCTACATAAAAAATGTCACTTGTACTCAACTACTTAGGTCAAACATTCAAAATAATTTTTACTCCAATTTTTAATTTATATAATTTTTAATTTTTTGAATAACCTTATCAATTAAATGATTGATTACATTTTAAATTTTCTTAAATTTGTATTTGTTTCTTATGGCTGCCATGTTAAAATTAAAATAAGACTTAAGCTGCTAAATAAACTTAATAACCACATAAATCTAGTAACCAAGTAAGAAGACTTAGTCAAGAAACAATTTCTCAACCATAAAGAAAGTTGTTTGGTCAATAAGTAAACTTGACCATCAAGATTGCTGATGAAAATATTTTAATATATGTTAATTAAAATATATTTTAACATATTTTAGCTACATTCTTAACAGCACACTTTTTTCAAGTTGCCATTTATATACTCCTTTCATATTTAAATTTTTGTCCTTTTTCTTTAGATATGTACACAGAAATTAAGGAATAAATCAATTTAAATATACTCAGACTAATTTGTCCTTACTTTTTTTTCCAATTATTCATCAAACTTCTATTAACTTTTTTGGTTCGATATATTTACAATTTTTTTATCTTCTAATTTCATTCATATAGTTTTCTAGGCATGGTGTACTTCAAAATTTAAGTTGCAATCGTACATTTGTGCCCATAAAAGCATTTGAGCTTATATTTTCAACGTAAGATACCTTGTAAACATAACACTCGTTTAATATATTATATTAGTTTTTGTAAGTGTATAACATGAACAATATGTATAATTGAATCTTGGTTTTATAAACAATAAAAAATTTGGAACTAAAATAAAAATCTAAGATCAAGGATGGAGATAGTAGCAACTTCCTCTTAGAGTGATAGGACTGCAAGTGGAGGTCATTACCGCGTAGTAAAAATTATCGTTTTATAAAAATTTTGTTATGAGTATCAATTCTTATTTACTATGATGATTAGCTAAAACTATGAATGTTCATAGTGATTTTTTTAATTAAAATTTGCAATAAAAAGTTTTGAAATTGTAGTTTTTCACATTGATGGATACAATAAAACCAACATTATTTAAATTATGGATATTAAATTCTTAAAACTCAAATAAACAACTATAACTAATGCACTATTTCAAATAACAAAAATATATTTTAAACTAATAACCAACCTATTTTCATGATTAATGTATTAACAAAATCTTATTATTAATTTTTATGATATGATTATCTCCAATTTTATGATTAGATATCAAATTCACCTTTCTCTATATTATTTAATATCCAAGTAAGAACATGAATCATATTAAGATTGAATTAAAATATCAATACACAAAAAGAAATAGAAATTGGTAGAGATCTATCATTGGAAATCTTACTACCCCAAGACAAGGAAGATTTAATAACTCATGATCATAATAGAATCAAAACTTAAATATAAAAACATTGAAAATATAAAATAATAGAATAAAGTAACAGAGTAAAAAAATAGAAAATTGAATATTATTGAAACTATAAATTTGTTAATAGAAATACAAGAACAAAAAGCAAGAGTAACAAGATATCGTGAGTAGGAATATAAGTCTAAAACTGAATATTTGTCTTTTTACAGTACTAAGTGTCTACATGAACTTTAATTACAAGAAACCATCACAATTTCACATAAGAAAAATGGTTCAACAGTAGAAGATGAACATATTATAACTATAATGACTATTACTGTCACACAGTAATCCTTGTTGTCTTAGAGTGACAAATTTTGTTTTTTCTCTCGTACAACCATTATGGCCAAACATTAATTCATGCTAGAACTTGAGTTTTTTTTTTTCCATTTTATTGATAAAGATGAACCATGACTACACCCCTCGAAGTTTTACAAAAAAAAAAAATCTTTATATATTCTTTCACTTCTCCTTGCCATCAAAACAAAACAAAAAATAATAATAAAATAGAACTAAAATCATATTAAAAATATCAAATTAAACTATCAAATAAACTATAAATACTCATAAATTTTAGCTCTATCCTATTTTTAGAGGCAATTACTCCATGTTTTGTTTCCACTCCATAATATATTGAAGTCAACTCTTTTGACCACAGTAAGCTAGTTATTATTGCATGTTCACGTTGCTAGATGTCCATGGTGCGTTGTTGCTATACTACTTATGCCAAATCGGATGAAGCTAACACATAATAGAAATGAAACGATCAATGTACATATATATGCAAATAAGGTATGTCGTCATACAATTCTTAGTATTTATCTAATGAACTTTTCAATGTCTACCTTCGTATAAGGTCTCAACAAATTCGTAGTATTTTTATGTATCCTTATTGAACTTGAGATTTACTGTTGCTTGTTTACATGTTAATGTTATTGTGTTTTGATCTAGGTGCAATTTTTTTTTTCTTTTCCATTGAAGATATGTGTTTGGTTAATTATCACAATGGTTTAAGCTATGAGTACAATCGTCAAAAATGTTTTTTCTAACATACGTTTGCTGCATTTCAATTTATTTTATAAGAGTCAATAGTCATTTTGAATATTAAATATGAGTCACTACAAACTTTAAATGTATTAAAACTATTAAAACATCTTTAAAAGTGTCGTTTTTCTATAAGTTTATTCTTTTTATGTGTCTTTTATTGGCTAATTTAGTCATTTGATGTGTCTTATGTTAGTCATTTTGATTTATAAAATTATAAACAAAAGACACATTAAAAGACGATTTTGTAATTTCAATACATTCATTGACAGAGTGCACACATTAACCTAAAATCACTACATACTCTATTTTTTTAAAGTATATAGTATATTGCAATCCTTCCAAATCAACTAGGTGGGGTTGAGTGAGTTTTATTTTAAAGAAAATTTCTATAGTAACGTTGTGGTGTAAAGACTTACCGAATACATTAATCAGAAAAATTGTATTAATATACTGATTTTGTATGTTGAACACTCTAGAATAAATATTCAATTTTCACCACTGTGAATTTGTGACAGCGGCTACTTACCAGATGCCACCAACCACCACCAAATGTTAGAATCTTGAATCTTGATGTAATTTTAGAGGTACAATTTTTTGATTCGAACAAAACCTCCAAAAATATTGAAACGACCCTGAACACATATATGGAATGTGAACGTGATCATTAAATTAATAGCTTTGGCTTAAGTGTTTGATTATGTGTTTAAAACATGAAGTATAAGATATTTGTATAAAACACCTCTTATAACAACATAATTTTCAAAAAAGATAAAATCTTGTATCTTAAGTCCATAACATAAAGATTTATTGTAGCCATTAAATTATTATTTGTTTTGAATTTATTGTAGCGGTGGTTTTATACACAACCTAATTTTTGTTTATGAATAAACTATCATTTTAGTTTTTGAAATCACATACCATTGTGACATTGGTTCAAAACTTAGTCAAAAATTAAAATTAGTCTTCTCATTCACAAACTAATTTAGGATTTGATTAAGTTAGAGACCAAAGTGAACAATATTTGATTAGATTTTATTTAGTATATTTAAGTCAAATTTTGGATTAAGACATATTTCATCTAGAGGGTTAAAAAAATCTTATAAGTACTTATATCAAAAAAACTCAAGTAGTACTATTATGTCATATGACACTACCAAGCTGGATAACTAATTAAAAAAGAATAAATAATTAAAAAAGAAAAAACTAAAATATGAGTAAAAATGAAATAAAAGGTTTTTTCTTCCCAAATCAAAACCACCTCCAAAATACTAACCTTTATGCGGCGTGAGAAAACGAGGCACACGGTGCCTCTCGATGCAAAACCTCACATGAGCCATGCCCTTCGCATAGGCTAGCCGCTGGCTCAACATTCAACAGCCGTTACATTAGAGTCACGAATCGCGCGTCGTTAGTCACGCCGTCTTCATGGCGTGCTGCGTTTTGCAGAATGAGTTTAAAGAGGGAGATGATGAGTTATGGATTGGAGATTGTTTTTATTTGAGAAAAAAGAATACCTTTTTTAATTAAAAAATAGGTTTGGCAAAATGACTATAACACATTTTTTACCTTTTATAAGAAAGTAATTTTTATTTCACCATAGTTACTTTTTCAAATTAGTTTGTTATTATGCCGGCAATATCTGTAACAAACTATTATATGTTCCTAGAACCGAAGGAAAAAATTAATTTCTTTTTCATAAAAAAAAAATTCACAATTATTGAAATCCGGTTTAGTTATAACAAACAAATCAGTAACGTGACTCTACACAATCATTAAAGCAAGGATCGGAATAGAAAAAAATGTGAAAACGAAAGAGAGAGAAATCATGTTTGACATACACCAGGTGAGTGAGTCTTCATCATCTTCTTCATTCGTTCTTCTGCTAATTTATTTTCATTCAAATTGATTAAAATTTTCGTTCTGGAAATGCAATGCAATGCAATGTTTGGTGATACGTTTATAGCATTTTCTTTAGCATAAAGTAACATCAATTGTTTCGAAACACAACGTTACGACTTTTGGAGTATAACTTTAGGGATTTCAAACTTCAAAAATTTAGAAAACTAGAATTCCTTTCTTATCGTCTCTCATATAGCGGTGGTTTTGTGTATTTGTATTCTCCGGTGGCGGCGCTGTCCATTCTCCGGCGACATCACTGGTTGTGTGTGCTTGCTTGGTTGAAAAGGCTTCTCATGGAAGTCTTTTGTTGTTTTGATTTGTTTTCTAATGTAATCAATTAATTTCTTTTTACTGAAATCGTTTTTGGTAACAAGCGATTAAAAATAGAAGAAAATGAAAAATACAATTGGTGTTATGATTTTGTGTCAACATTTAGTAAAAACAATGATTTTGAGTCAACATGTCTTAAATTATTACACTTATTTGGCATGAGATATAAACTTTTAAATATGAAAAGTTGATTAGATCTTAATTTTTAATTAAATATATTTATTTTTTAAATATTATTTTTGTTTATATTTTATTTTTGATAAAATATTTATCATCACAAAGTATAACTATAATTATTTTCTTGTAAAAAGAAACAATAATTATTTATATTATAAAAAATTATTTTATTGTGATAAGGTGGACTTTAAGTTTGCCTAATATTAAATTTAGATGCTTTTTATTTTAAAACCTTACATTCATAGGAAATGAATTTGAATTTTCTTAATTCATCTCTAAAATTCAAATGTTCTTATAAATAATGTTGTACATTTTTCAAATATAAAAAGTTATTTCACAAAAAAAAAATTAACTTTTTAGATTTTTTTTAACATAAAAAAGCACAATATAAAAAGTTGTCAGATAAATTACTTAGTCTATAATTCATATTTTATAATTTAAAAAATGCTATATTAAAATAAATATAAAAAGTTTATTAATTTATTTCCTTATAGATGATTATAACTGTAATTATAAATATTTAATTTTAAGTTAGTTTCTATACTATGACTTAGTTTTTAGTTTCTTAATTTGAAGTTAGGCTAGATTACATTTATAGGTTTCACTAATATCTTAAGTGTCCTTGATTCTATTTTAATCTTTAAGTTACCAACATTAAAGACTTTGCCTCTTAAAAATTTTATTTTATTTTAGTCTTTTAAATTAAAAATATGAGAATACTTTGATCATTTTTGTCAATTTTCTTTGAGTTTCTCAAACTTTTACTAAGTTGACATTATGTTTTAGTGATTAGGGAGCAAAAATTGAAATTAGACTAACTCATAACTGCTCAATGTATAGTTGCACATTCACTCATAACTGCCTATGTAACTTGTTTTTCAATTAATTGTGCAATGCATAATTGGTGATTCTCCAAGTTCCAATCAATTGCTTGATTTTCTTCATTTTTGGAAATCTTCTTTATAGTTTTGGCAGTATAAATTCTAGCAAATTAAATTCCTCTAAAAAATTTTCACAATCATAATTAATCTAAAGTTTTATATTATAATGTTATTTTATATTAATATGAGATCACACAATAACAAAATCTTGTTTGCAGGCTTGTATCATTGAGTTTGATGGAGCAGTCAGGGGAAATCCTGGACCTGACTTCTATCCTAGACCAGGCTTTTATCCTAGACCAGGCTTCTATCATGGACCAGGCTTCTATCCTGGACCAAGCTTTTATCCTCCACCAGACTTCCATCCCGAACCAGACATCTATCCCGAATCAGACATCCATCAAGGACCAGAATTTCATCCTGGACAGGACATCCATCAAGGACCAGACTTTCATCAAGGACCAGACATCCATCCTGAACCAAACATCCATCCTGAACCAGACATCCATCCTGAACCAGACATCCATCCTGAACCAGACATCCATCCTGAACCAGACATCCATCCTGAACCAGACATCCATCCTGAACTAGACATCCATCCCAGACCAGACTTCCATCCCCGACCAATATTACATCCTAGACTAGGCTTATATCCTCGACCAGGCTTCAATCATAGACCAGGCTTCTATCCTAGACCAAGCTTTCATCCCCGACCAGTCTTTCATCCCCGACTAGGTTTCCATCCTGCACCAGGTTTCCATCCTGCACCAGGCTTCCATCCTGCACCAGGCTTCCATCCTGCACCAGGCTTCCATCCTGCACCAGGCTTCCATCCTGCACCAAGCTTCCATCCTGCACCAGGCTTCCATCCTGCACCAGGCTTCCATCCTGTACCAGGCTTCCATCCTAGACCAGGCTTCTATCCTGCACCAAATTTCCATCTTAGACCAGGCTTCCATCCTGGACCAGACTTGTATCTTGGACCAGCTGGCGCAGCAGCTATAATACGTGCTGCAAATGGGACTCAGGTGTCTACTTTAGCAATAATTCATTTGGGTATTGATTATTATTTACAAAAAATATATTGACTTTTATGTTTCTTTATAGGTCTTTCGATATCGGGAAGGACTGGGTGTTCAATCAATTCATGTTGCCGAGTATCGCGGTTTAATTTTAGGATTGACACAAGCCGCTGATAAAGGATTTAAGCACATTGCTATCCATGGAGATTCTTTGGTTGTTTGCAATCAGGTTAATTTGTTCGCCTATATAATGTAATTTATACAAAATCACGATAATTCACCATAATTTTATCAATCCTACTATTAAAATAAACATGCACAAAATTACATTTGAATGTTGATAAAAAGAAAACATAATCTAATTGTTCACAAAATATTACATGGTGATTTGAAAATTCAAAGTAATGACATGATTTCTTCATTAACAACAACCTAAAGAAGGCTCTTTTGGATTCATTTAATTCATATTTTTCATGATTGGCTTGATATTGTTAAGATTTACTTTTCATTTTGTATGTATTTTTCTTTCATAAAAAATTTACCACATATTATTGGTTTTGCAACAGATTATGGGTTTCTCGATGGTCGACGACCCAATTTTACAGAACTTATACAATGAAGCTGTGGAGATGAAGTATGCCTTTCACACATTGAGGGTTAATCCCATTCCCATGGTATTTATTTAGTCATAATGTCTATTATGTTTAAGTTGCCCCTCTCTCCATTGGGATTCCAAAATCATTTTGATCATACTTATATTTTGTGATTCAGTTCTGATTAGTTTATCTATTAATAAATAACAAATTTTTATTATGTTTAAGGAACATAACACGGAAGCTGCATCTCTAGCTAACATGGCCACAAATCTCCAAAGTTAGTCCTCGAAACTTTTCTCAATTCCTTATAGGTTTCAATTGTTGATTTCCTAATAAATGAGAGTTGCAATGACTTACAGCCAAAGATTCTTGGAAACCAAAAAGCATCTTTAGTTTGTGTTTGGTTTTCTATTTTCATATCTGTATATTTGATAGGTGAATATAAAAATTTAATGGATCTTAAACTTTTGTAGATGGCCAAATTGAAGAAGAATTAATGAATCCATGATCTGTCAGCATGCCACTGTCAAAAGCTATTGGCAACTATGTTACTTTTCTTGTACAGGCTGTATCTAGCAACTTGTTCACACATTTACGACTTCAATCGCACATCAGAAATCGTTTCTACCGCAATTTTTCCGATGCTCCAAAACTAAGCTTCTGAATCAACGTGATATTTCAACGCAATTTTGGTGAATATGCCACATAACCAAACATATACTTTGTCAATCTGAACATGCCACAACTTGTAGATGCTCACCATTAGCTTAGAGACTTTTAAAAAAGGCTACTGTGATTCTGTGAACTGAATCTATTTTCTTCATTTGATTGTTTTGATTTTAAAAATTTTGCGCTATGTAATGACCAACATGACTAAAATTGGTTCATGTCATGGCTCCAAAAAATAACTTTCTTTTGATACACTATATTCCTAATAATTCGACCGAAATTTTAGGATACTTTTAGAACATACAATAAAAAACAATTCCGAAATTTGATTTTGCAAATTTTCTAAGTGGGATTTTTTTCTATATATATCTTTTTATAATTTTTTTCTTTTAAAGTATTTTATTTTAAAATTAATATATCAAAATGTTTTATTTTTTAGAAAGAAGGTCGATCTTGAAGATGCGGCCATGTAAAACAGAAAAATTTAAACTATTATTTATCTATAGTAAATTAATCTTTTTAAGTATTATCTATGATAAATTAATTTTGAATATTTATTTGTAACAAATTATTTCTTGAAGTCTATAAATATTTATGTGGTTAATTTTATAAACATCTAGTTACACAAAATTTATGTACAATCTCAACGATTATCTACAAGTTAAAAAATGTTGGAAGATTTATATCATCAACATGGTCAAATATCGATGTAAATAAAACAGGCAAAAATAATAAATTTAAACATATTTATTATTTTGAAGTTTAAATGTTTTTTTTAAATGCAATATTTTGGCTTATTTGGCGACAAAATTAAAATGTATCCGGTTTAAATTTCATAAATGAATATTCTATTTTGCATCCTTCAACATCACTTAAACATTTGTCAAGGACATACATTTAAAAGGCTAATTAACCAAAAACACACTTATAAATTTATTATAAATAAAACTTAAAAACTAACTTGCTAAAAAGGACTTAAAAGACATATTTATTACAAACAAATACCATGAACGAATTCATTTGTCTTATACTACAACATTTTTTAGTTTAGATAACAATAAAAAGCAAAAAATAATTAAAAAATTGTGGCTTAAACTTTAAACAACAGTTTGATAATGATTTTTTAAATGTGGCATATATGACCGTTGTTAGAACACTGCTTTTTACTTTTATCAACAAAATGTGAAAACTGTTGATTTAAATAAGAGATGTTGCTTATAAATTAACTAACTCTTTAAGGTCACACTTTTATACATCTTGCTTATAAATTTAAGTATAGTTTTATAATCAATCTCATGCGTTTTATTTTTAGACCACATTTTTAAACAATTTATATTTAATACTGAAAAATATCAATTTTATCTAAAACAATTATATTAAATTAGTTACGACAAGATTCGAATAAAAAACTTTCAAACTCAATTGTATACCAAAATGTTAAAACTTCAAATCAAATACATATATGTATTATTTTTGTTTTATTAGATGCATAAAATAATTCCACTATATATAGACAATAAAGTACAACGCTAATAACTTATATGAAACAACAATAAACACTTTCTCAAAACTAATAATTTATAAATTATTTATGAGTATTTCGTGTGTGTTCACCATCATTCCTTGTATCTCAACCAAACTTTGTATGATTCATGAATGTTTTGTCTCTTTGGTCCTAGCTAACAACCTGGAATTGATTTTAGTGGCCCTTAAATGATCAAAGTCTTTAGTGGCCCTCGAATGATCAAAGTATTTATGATCAACAACTTACAAATAATAAATGAAATGAGAGGTTATAATGTAACTAGCAATTGTTAAATTTTTTCAAATAGACAAATATATTGTTAGGTTGGAGATTTTATTTTAAATTTGAATTAGAAAATTCACAAATGTGTAAATTAATTTCAATAATATTTAACATTACTTCTAAAAAAAAAATTTAAAACACACTCACGAAGAATTCGTTTTTCTCCAATATTCAAAACAAAAATACAAATGCAAATGATTGCCCTATAAGAAAATAAAATGAAAATCTCATCAGCCAGGTTAGTCTCCTCAAATAGAATACACCAACACCAAATGTGCCGTGACGTAGGATTTACCATAGCCATTATTACTGTCTTACCTTAGTTACGTATTTACCTGACCATAGTTACTTTTTTACAGTAGTTTGTTATGCTGAGCTGTAGTAGTGTAGTGTAGTAAAAGAATCTGTAACAAACTATTTACTCGAATCTTCTACCTCCCTTTATTTATTTACAAGACTCTTCTGAATATAATTGATTACTGGAATATTGGTGATTCAAAATTCATTAAAAAAAAAATCATAAATATAAATATTTCAAACGGTTTAGCCATGACAAACAAATTAGTTACATTTCTTCTATTAAAAAACGAATAAAGATTTTTTTAAAAAAATAATTCTCATGTGTATATATATAGTAGTGTGATGTGATCTTGAGATACACCATAGAGCAAGAATCGGAATAGAAAAAAAAGTGAAAAGCAGAGAGAGGAATCATGAGTTACAGAAACCAGGTGAGCGAGTCTTCATCATCTTCTTCATTAGTTCTTCTGTTAACTTTTTCGTTCAAATGTAATAATATTTTTCTCTCTGAAAATGCAATGCAATGCATGGTGAAACGGTTATGTAGCCTTTTCTTTAGCATAAAGTAACGATCACTTCTTTAATTGAAAAAAGAAGTTATGATCACTTGTTTGGACACACAGAGTAAAACGTTAGGACTTTTTTGGAGTAACTCTAGGGATGATTTCAGACTTAAAGATGTAGAAAACTAGAGTTTACTTTCCATCGTCACTCATCTTGCGGTGGTTATGTGCATTTTTATTCTCCCGCGAGATCACTGTTTGTTTTTGCTTGGTTGAAAAGTTTCCGGTGGAAGTCTCTGTTTATTTTAATTTGTTTATTACTTCTAATGTAATTAATTTATCTCTTTTTTTTTTAACAAATGATAAAAAGGTGAAAAAAAAGGAAAACACGGTTGGTGCTATGACTTTGCGTCAACTTATATTAGAAATTGTATTTTAGTAATTTTTCTGGTTTTTTTTTTTCCGATTATAACTTATAGAGTTATAGATGATGATTGAACCTTTTACTTGATTTTTTGAAAATGAATATTTTTCTTAATATTAAAAATTAGATGCTCTTAGTGAGTATTAAGAAATTATAGTTTACACATACGATCCGTGATTATAAAAGGCAGTAAGCTTTTGTCAAATGTAAAATCATAGTTTCACTGAATACTAATAAATAATATAAAAAGTTAGTCAGCTAAATTACTTAGTCCAGAGTTCATATTTTAGAATTTTAAAAATACTGCCTGAAAATAAGTTTAAACAATTAATAAATTTATTTCCTTATAGATAATTACAGGAGTATAATTGTAGTTATGATTTTTTTTATTTTTTATTTTAAGTTAGTTCCAATATTGTGCTTTACTTATTTGCTTCTGAATTTTAAGTTCGATTAAATTACTTTTTTGGTGTCATAAGTTAGACTAAATTACATTTGTGGTGTCTTAATTTAGTTTTTGGTTTTATTTTGATATCTTAAGTTTTCTTTATATTTTTTTTATTTTAATCTCCATTGTAGCGAATGTTGAAAAACTTTGGTCCCTCAGTTTCATTTTAATCCTTAAATTATCTTTGTCATTTTTTTTTTTTAGTTTTTCCTTTTAGTTTGTCAAACGTTTGCTATATTGACATTATGTTTTGATGATTAGGGAAAGAAAAGAAAAGTAATTTAGTCTAACTTTTGTATGCATATATATGGTGTCTGCCTATATAATCAGTTAATCACATGTATAAAAATTGATTAGATTCAGCTATATCCTTCTATTAATTAAGGGTTGACAACACTGTTATGTTACATTCACAAGACAGTTGATAGTCCAAGCTAAGCTCCATATCAATTGCTTGATTTTCTTCTTTTTTGGAAATCTTCAGTATGGTTTTGGCAATATAAATCTGCAAAATCAAAATCCTCTTAAAAGTTTTCACAATCATAACGTTATTTTATCTATGAGATAATGCACTAACACAATCTCATTTGCAGGCTTGTACCCTTGAGTTTGATGGTGCATGCAGTGGAAATCCTGGACCAGCTGGTGCAGGAGCTATACTTCGACCGGAAATTGGGAGCCGGGTGTCTACTTTATGCGACAATTCATTTGGGTATGATTATTATTTTCAAAATGTTACTTACTCTTATGTTCCTTTCTAGGTCTTTCGATACCGTGAAGGATTGGGCACTCAAACAAGTAATGGGGCTGAGTACCGCGCCTTAATTTTAGGCTTGAGACAGGCCATCAGTAAAGGATTTACGCGCATTTCTGTCCGAGGAGATTCCCTTGTTGTTTGCAATCAGGTTTGTTCTCTTACATAATATGTAGTATATTTTTCAAATCTATCCCCTTTTACTTTACTTGTCTATATTTCACTACTTTAATTGCATTTGAATGTTGATAAAAAGAAAACATAATCTAATTGTTCACAAAATATTACATGATAATTTAAAAATTCTAAGTAAACATGGACACATGGTTTCTTCATTAGCAGAAACCTAAGGTACCTACCCTCATCCCAATAAATAAACAAAGGCTCCTTTGGATTCATTTAATTCCTATTCTTCCTGATTGGTTTGATATTGTTAAGATTTAATTTTCATTTTGTATCATCATTTTTCTTTCATAAATAGTTTACCATATGTTATTTGTTTTGCAACAGATGTTGAGTTTATGGAGGATCAACGACCCAAATTTGAGGCACTTACGCGATGTGGCTTTGGAGCTGAAGAGTCACTTTCACTCATTCAACATCAAACACATTCCGAGGGTATTTGCTAAGTCATAATATCTGTTGTGTTTAAGTTGCGTGCATTGCATTGGCATTTCAAAATCATTTTGATCAGCATCCATGCAAGCTTTATACACAATTTATAATATTTAGACATGTATAATCAAAGATTATTAGCATCAACATCATCAGGCTCTTAATTATATTAATATTTACATGCAAAGCTCACTATCACCAACATCATTATGCTCCTAATTATATGAATATTTACATGCAATTATGACTAGTTTATTTTCTATAGTTTTCAATTCCCTTATATCTTTGCCTCATCATGTGGTTATCTTTTTACAAGCAACATACTTTTTATGAAGAAAATTTTAGCTAAGTTGCCCTCTCTCGTTATTGGGTGTTTGCTTTGTAGAAAACTCAGAAAAACAAAAGATTTAAGTTGAAAACAATTACACTAGCATTTGAGAACCATTTATGATCATACTTTCGTTTCTCTTGGTTTTATAATTTGTATGCCTGTACACAGAAGAAGTCATGTGATCCAAATATTGGTTCCCACTTCCACTCTTGAATAGAAGCACATCTTCCTAGCTATATTGTTCAAGATCACTTGCACCAATGGAATTTGGCCCCTAATAACTATATGAATATTTACATTCAGTTCTGACTAGTTTATTATCTCTTTGATTTTAGATTAAAACTCCTTATATTTTTGCCTCCCTGTTAATAAATGACATGTTTTATTTATGTTTAAGGAATATAACATTGAAGCTCATGCTCAAGCTCACCGGGCCCTTAATCTTCGTGGTTAGACTTCAAGACTTTTCTCAGTTCCTATAGGTTTCAATTATTTGATTTCTTAATAAATGAGAATTGCAATGACTTGCAGCCAAAGATTCTTTAAAACCAAAAAGCATATTTTGTGTGTTTGGTTTTTTCTCTTTCTATTTCAATTGATATATTTTCATTTAGATATTTTTTTGAAAGAAGAAATATTGTGAACTATCAGTAAGCTTACCACAGATTTTATTTTCATTTTTAATATATCTTTGATAGGGGAATACTCCTATAAGATTTAATGGATCTTAAACTTTTGTAGATGGTCAAGTTGAAGAAGATTGTGGGTATTGATGACCATCTGACAGCATGCCACTGTCAAAAGCTATTGGCAACTATGTTACTTTTCTTGTTATGCTGGATTTTTACATCTTACTCTTCATGTCAAAAGGTTAAGTGCTGTTTGCTATTTTGTCAATCTGAACACGCCACACCATGTAGATTCCCATATACCTTAGGGACTTAAAAAGTGCTACTGTGAACTGTGATGTTTGGGATGTTATTGCATGTTTCTGAATCTGTTTTCTACCTTCATTTGCTTGTTTTGATTTTAAAAACTCTTGCGTAACATGATGACCAACACGATGAAAAGTGTTTAATGTCATAATCTATATTTTATTCTTTTTCCGCTATTTAGTTTGTTAACGAAACAGAGTTTTAGACTATTGAAACAGGGAAACTAATAGGAAATTGGATTCCCTGTATTCCCTCACGAGAGTCCTACTTTCGTTATTACCAATCGTCTCCTTACTATATCATCCGGAAGACTTTTAATAAAAGGATTCAATACTAGAATCCACTCTCCCCAACCAAGCCGAACCAATACCAGTATCCACTCTCCCCCACCAATCTCTTCCACCCAGCCAAACCAATACCAGAATTCACTTTCTACCAAGCTGGACCAAGGTTTTGATATCACATGTTGGGGACTTCGCGAGAGCGCATAATAGGCTAAATGTTTCACAATCTAAAACAGACTTTGATTGTATGGATGTTCACTCTTATATATTCAATATTTTGCCATTCAATATTTTGCCAGTTCATAATAGTGTCAATGTGAGACTTAATAGAAACACATTAACTAAGAAAGAAAATTCAGAACTGACAAGAAGTCAGCGAATCCTTATGCTGAGGTCACACAGATTTAGTATTCTCTGAGTGCATTTGTCTCTTCCTGTTAATTAGCCCAACGAAAGAGACACTTTTAAGATACTAGTAAACTTTGATTTTATGTTAGTTATTCAATGTGTTTGACATTGCTCTTAATGCAAACGTTTTCACCTAAACAAAATGTTGCTAATATTCTTAGGAAATACTTTAGCTAGGTAATAAAATATTACGAGACAATATTTAATTATGGCTGTAGAAAAGATGTTCTGCTATGCTACCCAGATCTAGAAGAAGAAATGTATATTTCTTTTATAAAAAGATAGAAATAAATATGAATTAACATTATGAGTAATCCTTAAAAAAAATTGTATGAACAATTTTTTTTTTAAACAACGGTCTTATTTCACGAGTGTAGAGTTATAGTGTTTTTTAATACACTATTTGAAATAGTGTTTGAATTTATAGTATATCATATTTTTTTCATTCTAACTCATTATTTTAAATTAAATATTTATATTACTTAAAAATTTATGTTTTGTCATTTATAAGTATGACTTTAATTCATTGTTATTTTAACAAAACATTTCTAATTCAATTTGCATACTATTAATAAATTTATCTACTATAATTTCATCCGCTATAATTTAATTTACGTTACGTAAATAATTCGATATTCTTTTTATCACATAGACTAAAACTAGAGATTAATTTAACAAAAGAAAAATATCCACTAACTAAAATCAACTACAAATTTATAAATTCCAATTACAAAGTCCTATTTTTCTAATATAGTAGGACATAATCATGTGGATAGGCATATATTAATAGCTAACACCATGAGAAAAATATATAAATACTGTTTTTCACCTTGCATGTTTTCTCATCGAAATTGAATCCTCTACAACTGTTGCACCATATTGCACATTATAGCACATTAGTAATTGTTCCACATGTGGGGCATACCTACTTCAGATAAGTAACTCTCAGAACTTCCTTCTCCTAAGCTTGGTGACCCCTTTAGACTTTGGTTATTGTTATTATTAAGTGGGTTATTTCTTTCCATTTTTGATAGTTGAGTCAAAACAGCTTTTAACACTTTTCTATCACATGATAAAGGGTCTAAGCTATAATTACCCAAATTAGGTGCTCCTCCAAATGTGGTTGCATTATTATTACTATTATTATTATTGTTGTATGTAGGTAATTTTGGTTCCATATTATTGAAGATTGGGTTGGTTTGGCTTTGAGAAAAGATGGAGAAGCAGGGCACTTGCTCATATTCATCTGCATGGAATTGAGCTTGGTCAAAACTTATGTACGAATCCATTAATGCTGGGAGAGATGAAGAGCCTGTG
The DNA here is from genome assembly GCA_037974775.1 of Cicer pinnatifidum. Taxonomy (NCBI): domain Eukaryota; kingdom Viridiplantae; phylum Streptophyta; class Magnoliopsida; order Fabales; family Fabaceae; genus Cicer; species Cicer pinnatifidum. The sequence continues at coordinate 41,852,623 of JBBPBR010000001.1, read as the reverse complement.
TCATCATAGCAACTACCCATGCTTGGTTTTGCAGCAATTTCTCTGTTTTTGTAGAACACCCTACACAAAACCCAATCTTCCTGTACATGTAGACAACACAATGCAAATTATTATTATTATTATTTTGCAGCAACTTCTTTGTTTTGAATATCATTTAATCAAAATCACATAATTTCAATCTTTTGACTCCTTGAATACGAATAACCCTTGAAATTGTGATAAAAAATTACAGTGGTTTAGAAGCTACACAATTTTATGTGCTGGCCACCGCTCAATTAAAATCAAGTGTCATTTTTTTTTTCTTTAAAAAGACATTCACAATTTTTTTTGACAGAACATACAAAAAAAAATTGTAGATAGGATCATTTTTTTTTTGACTGATGTAGATAGGAGAATTTGGTAATTTCACAGGGATAAATACATAAGTGCTTGATAAAATATTGAAGGAGGATCTACTTAGGTAAGCTACCCAATATTTTTGTGTGGTCACATTCTAGCCAATAGCCATGTGAGACAAATTTGGTTTCGGGACAAATAAAAACATTTAAAAAAGTCAAAAGTCTTTGATTTTTATCTGGGAATGACAAGTTGCCTCCCTGATTTGTGCAAGATAAATAATAAAAGATATATTGCAAAATTATATATAGTATATGTTTTGCTTACCTTAGAAGAAGAAATTTTAGGAGGGCCATGAGGACCCTCAATACGAAACTCATGCATGACCCATTCAGTTTTTCTGCCTTTAGGTGCCCTTCCTTGATAGAAAACTAAAGTCTTTCTCATCCCAACAAGACTTCCCTTGCGAAGGATAGCTCTGTCCTTCCCTGTTGCCTTCCAATACCCTGATGCAGTTGCACGATTTGTTCTCAGCCCTGTTGCATACTTTCGGTCTCTTTGTGTATAGAAATACCACTCCTTCCCTCCCACACATGCTGCTTCTGCACCATTCATTATATTACAATATTATTATTTTATTTATATACATTCCTAAATATTTTTTCATTATCAATTAATCACCATCACTACTACTGTTAGACTTTTGTCGCAACTAATTATAATCTCATCAACATAATTGATCATAATTTGTCGAGTTTTTACATCAACTATGCATGAAAATTAAACTCATTATTATTATGTTTCGATAATTATATATCATCGCTAGCTGAAATCTATGAAACACCACTAGAGACATAATTATAAAATGACACAACACAGCTATAAAGACACTCATAATTAAATGTAATAAAATGTGTCTTTGTCTTGTTTCAAATATCAAATGTTTTATATCAAACATATCTTTAATTTATTTTTTTTTAAGAAAAAGTATGTCAAATAGAACATGGGTGTTACACTTTTTTTTTTCTCTTATACATGATCTGTGAATTTGAGTGAGATGAGGAGCATGCATGTGCTGTTATAGATCAATAAGGTTTGTAAATCAGTTTTGAGTTGAAGTCAACTATGACTGGTTAAAACCAACTGTCCTCATTAACAATATTATCATATGTTTACATAGTCCTAAAATTAAATTTGCTTATGACTTAAGACCAAAAAAAAAAAAATTACTTATGACTTTTTTCATTTGTCTTAATTATTAGAATTGATACTTTTTTGTACTAAAAAGAAAAGAATTGATAATTTTGATTGTGAATTATTATTAGATACTATTATAAATTACACTCTAGATACTATTGTAAATAGGCCCCATATACATAACTGTAGCATCTTCCATAATTGTGTTGATGTGTCTTTTAATTTGGCTATCTTTATCGGTTTCTTTTCATTCATGTCATGCTTAAATAAAATACAAAACTAGTTATGGCGATTTCATAATCAAACAGTTGAAATTATTTCAAAAATAATTTAAACAACGAACACATGGCCCACTGCACCAAAGCTTCAATGTTGACCCATCACAACAAGCCCAAAAATATATGTTGCCCATGTTGATGTAAAAATAATAACTATTTAAATTAAAAAAAAAAGTAAATTAAAATAAAGATATTTATAACTATTTAAAAATTAAATTTGAAATAAATATGGCATAAATGGACGAATTTTTGTGGACCTTGAAGATAGAAAATAATATAAAGGGGTTAGATTTCACTGTTTAGATAGTTGTGTAGGTGAGTCAAAATAAAAAAATAAAAAATTGTGTAGGTATTTCAAAATATAATACTATGACATGTCTAAATGATGAGATTAGATTGAATTTGTGTGTGACAATTTGCATACCATCTTTGCATACAAATTAAAATCTTAATCATTTACTAGTAAATTATTTGCTTTTAAAAAATTAATAATCATATAAGATTAGATTGTCTTATTTTTTCTTGTTTACATCAAATTAAGATATATATTCAATCATGATCATGTGTGAAAGCATGCTTTTGCAATGTAAATCAATATTTGCATTATTACATAAAAATCACTATCAAACACTTTATAACAGGACAAGTTCAGAATTCAATTTATTCAAAAATAAAAGCTTTTAAATAAGGTGATATATATCTTGCAAATATTGTTAGAAAGTATATTGTAAGTTTATGGGGATATGATTTTTAGAGCTTCCTGTTCAAAGATGCCAACCTCTACATCCCTTTCTAAGGTGCGTGTATGTATATTTTCTTTTTAAAACCATATTATATATTATGATAAATATTAACCGTTGTATAATCGTGACTAATTTTTTGTCCAAAAATCTATTAGATTTATAAGATAATTCTCTTCTTTTGATCAAATTATTCACACAAAAATCAAGAGTCGAAATTCTAACTACTTATTTAAGATCTTCGAATTTGTAATTATTCAAATTAACTTATTTGTCGTTTATATGTATATGTACTATATATATGGATTCTTGTAAATATTTTATAGCAACAAATTGTTCAAAAAGTAGTATTTATATTTTAAAAATAGTAATATTTTACCATATATTTATCTTTAGTAAAAATAATACTTTCGAATATTATATTTTTGTTTATTATATAGTACTTGAGTGCAGCCACCTGTACCTACCTATCTTTATTATTTGGCTTGGATTAGGAATAAAACTAATGACACACATTAAAATACAAAGGCTTATGTCAACTATGACCCACATAAAAAATGCAGCCGAAAAATAATGTAACCGGACTTTCTAATTATTTCATCACATACAAGGAATAAAAATAGAAAATATATATTTAATTAACATTTAGATCATAGTGGTGTTGATCCAAGGATTAAATGAAAATTTATATATCAGTTTCCATTGGTCACAATTAAAAGATATATCTACATGGTTGTAAATTATAGCTATAGTGGCAATTGTAATTATGCTATAAACTTTGATATTCACAACAATTTTAAAATATTTATATTACAACCGTAATTATTATTATATATGCGATTTAAAACAATTTTCTTATCAAATCACACACTAGACAAGTGTACATACAAATTGGGATTTATTATAGCCATTGCAGTTGCTATCAACACCTCAATCAGACAGTGAATTTACTCTTATCAAAATTTAAAACCGAACAAGAATTCAACATAATTGAAAGTAACAACTCATTTGTACTTTACCAACCGAAATAGAAAACATTAAAATTGATGGATCAATCATATATATCCATGTGGGGTGCTTGAATATGAGTTCAATTTCATAACCTTCAAATAACATAATCTTATTTTATTTTATTTAGAAAATAACAAATCTTATTTATTTATTACAAAATTAAACTTTTAATTTAGCTACTTATTTGTGTGAAACTCTATAATGTATACAAATAAATTTTCATGTCAAAAAATGTATACAAAGAAACATGTCATGTTATATATATATATATATACACACACACACATACAAGACAATAATAACTACTTTCTCTAAAATAAAATATAGCCAAAAAAATTATTTGAAAACTTGATATATTTAGTTTAAAATTTAAATCAAATATATCATTTTTTCAAATATTTTTTTTTTGTTTATACTTCATTTTAGAAAATTGTATATTTGAGAATGCAAAATAAGGAATGGTAAGAATATAGAGTGATAGCATTATGATAGTACTAACCAGGAATATCCCATGGCTCACACTTGTTAAGGTCAACATCAATCATGAGAAGAGAATCACTATGTGTAACCTTCTTCATCAAGTAATCACACACAAGCTCTTCATCTCTTGGATGAAATCTGAACCCTGGTGGAAGCTTTGCCTCTACCATGCTTATGTTGCTCATTTTTTTTTGTTACAAACAAATATATTAGGAAGAGAAAGAATTCAAAGAAAGAAATTCAAACTCCAAGTGAGAAATTTTGAAACATAGAAATTATTGAGGAAGGAAGAGGTGAAAGATGTGTATATATAAATGGGAGTGGGAACACAAGTGGAAAAGTCAACATGTAATTACTTGTAAAGAGCGAGGGTATTTATGTAATTTTAAGTTGTATATTTTCATACTTATTAGAAAGATGTATGATGATGTGCACTAACCATTAGCTGCCAGCTGGCTGATGTGTATCTCTAATTTAAAGATCCTTGCATACTTCCTTCTATTAAGATTTTTTGTGCATTACATTCGTTTGGATTCAACTTTTTTTAGATTAAATTTATATTGTTGAATTTTTTTTCATATATATTAAAAAATACAATAATTAAAAAATAAAGATATTTCATATTACTAAATTGTTTATCTTAGTTAAAAGTGTGTTTTTCACTATTATCAATACATAGTACAATAATTCTTAAAAGTTGTGTATATAATAATTATTAAATAATAATATAGAAAAATTAATTAAAATTACATTAAAAATTATAAATAACATTTATTTTAAGATGATTTTGTGTGTGCTAAAATAATATTTATTGTGAGATGAATGAAATATACATACACAATTACTAAATTATAATTGTTGGATTATTAAAAACAAATGACTTTAATAATA
>JBBPBR010000001.1:41811752-41843061 GCA_037974775.1 Cicer pinnatifidum | reverse complement strand
AGATTAAAAATACAATTAAACTTAAAACAAAGAGTGTTTACATCTACTCTTTGGTTTGAAATATAGCAATTATAAATTATTTTCACTTATTTAATGATTTAGAAACTAAAATATTAATATCAGTAACAATTTTCAATGAATATTTATTCTTCTGGAATAAGTTTTTATAAAATAAATTTTTTTCTCATGATTAAGATCAAAGTAGTTTTCATTAGATACATCGCAAATCAAGTATTGCTATTTAGACTTTGTGTGGTACAAATCAAATTTTTTTTATAAACAAATATTAGTATATATAACATAATATACCTTAAAGAGAAAGAGTCTCTAGTATAAGGATTGAACTCTAAATCTCTTTTATACAACTAGATTATTATTTCAGGAATAAATCACATTCTTATTAATTAGACTAATCTTTTATAGATTAGTTTATTTATAGATAAAATTTATGTATATTTTTTTGGCATTTTTCATATTATTCTTAACCTAAAATATAATTTTTCTTATTATAGCAAATTTTGAAAAAAAAAATATAAATTTGAATAAATCTTGAATGATTATTTCAAACACATTTAGAATTAAATGCACCAAAAAATTTCGTTTAATTTAATACCATTAAATTTGAAAAGATGTACATATTCATGAATGAGACTAAATCCATGTGTGCCATCACCATCATATTTTAAGAAGAAAAAAATTTGAACAGTTACCATTATGGAATTTGGACATGGTTTGGCAAAAATAAGGCAATTGGTGGAAATTTTGACAATTTAATTTTTTATTTAATTTTTTTATTATATGGTTAGGTAATACATTCCTCAAATTTAGGTATTGAATTTTGGTGAATGGATCACGTGTGCATCAAATGACTTAATGGAAAGGGAAGTGGGTGCAGTGACTTGAGCTCTCTCTATTCTATGAACTAACTCAATTAAAAGTCCAATCCTACAAACATTTATTATTGCACAGTGTTCATGTTGTTGCTTCATTTAATGTTAAATGTTCTACACAACAGTACTATATGTATGTGTTCGTGTTGCAAAGTACTATATGTGTTTAAATAACTATGCAAACATTTTAAGTTAAATTGGACTATATATATAGTAAGAAACTCATACATTTTTATTACAAAATTAATCATCTTGAACAATCTTTTTATCCGTATGATTTAAAATAATCATAAAAATAATTTAATTTATATAAATAATTTTTATACCATTAATGTATCTATTACAATCGTTATTTTATTAATAATATTTAATTTTTATTATAATTATTTTAAAATTATATATAATTGATTATAATATTTAATTGTGTACATTTTTTTACTGTATATAAAAATTAAATTTTTATAAAAATGAATAATTATCTAAAATTTATGAATTTTAGAGACTGAATAAAATATTGCAATTTTCTTGGTCAAGCACTAATTGTTTCTAAAGTGTTGGATTGAACCTGAAACAGATTGTGAAAGGATTTTTTGTGTGACTATTCAATGTGAAGATCCAAAATTAGGTAGTTGTGCATTCATTGCTATAGTGGACAAATTCTTTTGGATGATGTACACATATATAATGTGTTAGCATAATCGAGATTTAGGATTTGAGATTTATTTTTCACAAGAGATAAAAAAAACCTCTATTAAAAATTATTTGTATATATTATTAAATTTTCTCACTTGAGAACCTAACATGCTTCATATAGAACAATGTCTTAAAAATTATCTAAAAACTTTTAAAAGAGAAATTATAAACCAATGTTTCAACTAGGTTTTTAACATTACTTGGAACTAGACATCAATGTCTTTTCTTAACAGCCCCACCATTTGTATTTCAGTGTTATCAAGATGGAATTGTTCTGTCAAAGAAAGCAGGTCATGACTTTAATTTTTTTTAAAGTGTGGATGTATGAGTGAAGCAAATCAATATGAAAAAATATGAAGCAATTTCAACATTATAATATTAATATTGTTATTCTACGATTGCTCTACCACTACCTAAAGTCACACAAGTATATAAAGCAGCATGCATAGATGATTGTCTAATGAGAAAATGGATTATTCGGGAAAGGCTGTAGCGCACCAATTTGATAAGTAGTTTAATGTGAATTGATATTTAAAAGTTATTCGAAATTCTATCACGATGATTTTTGAAACTAGAAATTTATAATCTTTTTTATTTTTATAATTTAATCAAAGAACTACTCATTTCGAATCAACTTAAATAAAGAAAATGAATAAAAATAATTTGAAGACACATATATTTGTTTTTTTTCATCTATTTTTGTTGAACTAAAACCGATCAAATAGTCGTCTCAATCGTGAAAACGAGAAAATTACATATTTTTACTTCTATAAAATAATATATGATATTGTTTAAATTTTGAATAATTTTTAAATATTAGTCGACAATCTTATCTTAAATTTTCATATATGTTATGGGATAACTAAAGTGAGACCATGAGTTCAAATATTATTTGTTCAACTTTTGATGTAAAGCAGTAAAAGTCCGTGCAACATTGCACAATTGTAAAGAAAAAATAGCAAAAAAACAGAGATGTGAAATTTCACATGACATTAAGAGAAGAACATTTTGAATATTAAGAAATAAGAAAGTTAAGCCAATCATAAACAGCCATCCAATACAAAAGCATCATGATTTTGAGCCAAAAGAATCTAAGTTTAAGCAAATCAAGATTTTGGAATGTGACAGATGCAACAGTATGAGACAAACTAAACTCCATATCACTATGAATTTTGATTTCATAGTCATCTACAGTCAATGCAGTATTTGTGTAGCTAACCTAAAATAATTTTTTCATTAAAGGTAATGAGATTTACAATTTTTGTGTGTATTTGTTCTCGTGTTTTCAAATAAAATAGTTCTAGTAATTCAAAATTAAACTAAAAAGTAAGTAAAATTTAATAAAAAAATTTTATTTTAATCAAATATTAAATTCAATATTCCAATTGATTTCACTTTAATTAAATGTATTAACTACTTGATTCAATAACTCAATTCTTTCTCGGAATTTAAATAACAAAGGTGCATAATTATCTTATATAGATATGATAAGATCATGGTCTATGTCTAAATCCAATATCTCAAATTAGAGTTTTGAAAAGTTTAATTCAATTGATGCACCTCTAAAACACATTATTTTTGTAACATACAATAAAGTTTACTTTCCATTCAAACTTGAAAAAGAAAATGATGAAAATTTGACTAAAAACTCAAAAGAGTGTGATGTTATGCCTATCTTAAACCACAAAGGAATTAATTTTTAGTGTTTTCTCATGCATCTCACATATACAATAGTTCCATTCATTCTTCTTTTTGTTGATGGCAACATTTCATGTCATTTTGCATAGTATCAACATCAAAATTGGAAGGAAAGAACATTCACTAAAAGAGTAAAACGACAAATTTGTTTTTAACAAAATGGCACGTGGAATTAAGGCGCCCACAATTGATTTGGTACATGAATAGCTAAAAACACTGTTTTCAAGATTATAACCACTATTCTATTCACAAACAAAAATGTTACTCTCATCATCAACTATACAATTACGGCTTTTTTGAAAGTGAGCTTCAAAAATACCAAAAATGGGTCATAATTAATACTTCCTATTATTATTTATAAAAAAAAATATTTGAATTGAAATTTAATCAATAAAAATTAATGTATTTAGATAGATTTATTTTTGCTGACTAAATTTTAAATGTTTTATAAAAATATCGGAGACAATATTTCCTAATTAGTTGATTAGCACTTAAACACAAATATTAACACTAACAAGAAGTGGTGAATAGCGTTTGTGAGGGGTTAAATATTGCTAGAGCTTTCAAAGTTGGGGTGGTTAATACTTGTAATTAGAGATTAGTTATGAAGATTTGGTGATTTATCCAGAAGATGGTTTGTACATATTATCTTATTTTAAATGTTGGTTTTGTAAAATTGGATTAGTTTACTCCAAATTTTACCATAGTACTAGAGTTTATTTAAAATTTATTAGACCACCTACGGCTAAAACACTCAAAACAGCTCTAAGAATTAGTTTTATAAGGTCTAATAACAGCTCTAAGAATTAGTTTTATAAGGTTGAATTAGACGATTAATCCCAACTCAAATTTTAAAAATCAGAAGAAAAAAAAAAAAGAAGACAATAGCAAGAAGTGGTGTTGGTAATGAGCATGCGAACACAAACAAATTTGACTGAATATTGCAGCATCCAAATAAAGGAGTTGAGTAATAGATGATGAGTCACTAATATAAGATGAGAATCACTGGTCAAAAAATCTTGTAGGATACTCAGTTAGTGAAACAGATTGAGATGAGGTTTAAAAGGAATATACCTAGTGACACATAGCAACACAATCCAGAATATTCAGAATACATTGAGATACTTGGTCACGTCTTATTTTGTACTAGGATAGTTACAAATTACAAAATTAAATAATCTCATCGTTGCTACACGACAAAATTGAGGATAGTTCCACTGACCCTTGGAAATAATATCTCATTTGGAATATATGGATAAAGAATTAACATCTATGTAGAATAGATCCATTAATTAATTATGTAATACCAGAGCAATTGAATCAGTAAAAGAGACTAATTTGACATTAAGGAGGCAGTTAACATGCCACATCAATATAGTTAACGTTGTTAGATCACGGAGATTAACAGAATGACTTAACTAAGAAACTTTTGATAGAGATGAAAAATTATTTTGAAATATTGATAAAGTGAAACTTGCATAACAATTAGTATTGGTCATCACTTGTAATAATAGTGAAAATAACACAAGTTGATAGATAAGAGCACCATCATTCAAGGAAAAAGAAGAAATTGATGAACTATTGGTTGAACAGCATGTGAGTAACAAAAGAAAGTGAAACAGAAAAAAGAGCAACCATGCTAAATGTTTTCCAACAGTTATAGAAGAGTTGCACCCGTAAATCAGAAGCAACTTGATTATCAATGCCATTGCAGCATACATCACGGTGTATTGCTTAAATTTCAGAATGTGTTTACCTATTCAAATAACTAATTATAACAAGTACAGAAGAAATACACAGCAGCATTTTTCAATAGTAGTTTGAATGGATATAAGGTAAGATTAAGATTATAGACAAATCTAAAAGACAATTAGTGAGGTTAGAAGCAAATAGCCAGCGTGTGTAATCATTTTCAGATGGCTGCAGCTTTTACTGATAATTTGAATTTGAAAGGAAGTGCAAGTAGAGAAGGTTGACGATTGTCAAAGCATAGTAGGGAAGTTGGAAATATATAGCCAACTAGTGTTATCAATTGCGGATGCAGATTATGGCACCGAGCCAAAAATCTGCCATTAAACATGTTTGTGGCCTATGGCAGATGGTGCAGAATATCTATTGTGCCATATCACCATGGCCACAATTTGATAACACTATCATCCTCTAGACTATAGAGGAACTTAGACCTCAGTACACTATTATCCTCTAAGCAAACCTATCTACTCTTAATATATAATTATTTGATATCAAAAGTTTTGAATTCAAGACTGACTTAAGAGTTAAAACACACAAGACTTTCTACTCTTACTATATCCCAATTCAATGAATTATATCACATGTTTTGGAACCGATATTGATTTTGAATACACAAACTTTCTACCCCTATTGCTGTCTAAAATCAATTACCTGAACTGCTAACAGTTAGTGCACAAAAGTACAGCAAGTTAGTATTCCTATAATCTTAGCATTTAAGAAATGAAAAACTGAAACTGAAAGAGCAGAACAACACCAAAAACAAGTTTTACACGAACAGGTATGCAACAAAGCAAGGAAATTAATAAATTTAATGTGATGTTGCTGGATTCTCCAATAATTTCCTTGAAAACTTTCATATCACTATTAAATGAGAAAAAATATTTTGTTTTTATCTCTATGGAGAACAACTCTTAAGCTTAAACAGAGTAAATTTAAATTACTAAATAACAAAACACAACATGTAAATAGCATAATAAAATTCCCAGAAAACAAAATCTGCCAGTGAACTCATCAAGCAAAACAACACATGATTGCAAAGAGCCACATCAAGCAATATATTGTAACAACAAAATCTCTTCAGCATCAGCAGTTAGCTCATTAGGCCTTCTTACTTTTCTTAGCTTTTACCTTCGCTCTGACCTTGCTGTCTTTTTCTTCTTCTTGTCCGAACCCTCATCCTTGACCGATAATCTCTTTTCACCCTTCTTGATCAAACCTTCTTTTGGAGATTTCGCAGCCGACACCTTTTTCTTCTTCTTGTCCGAACCCTCATCCTTGGCCGGTAATTTCTTTTCGCCCTTCTTAATCAAACCTCCTTCTGCAGCTTTCACAGCCAACTCTGCTTTCTTCTTCTTGGCCGATTCCTCCTCCTTAACCAATAACTTCTTTCCACCACTCGTATTGACCAAACCTTCTTCTTTAGCTTTCACAGCCGACACTTTCTTCTTCTTCTTGTCTGAACCCTCATCCTCAACTGATAATTTCTTCTTCCGCTTAGCAGAATCCTTCAATGATTTCACACTTCCCAATTCACTAGAATCCCCTCCTTTCTTCCCTTTAACACCTTTCTTTCTCTTCTTATTAACCAATCCTCCACTCTCAATTTCACCATTCTCATCATCAACCTTATCACCACCACCAACAACAACATCATCACTATCATCATTACCATCAACATCATCATGACCCTCACTCATTCCATCCTCACTCATACCATCCATATACTTAATTTCATGAATCCTCCCTTTTGCCGCACCCTTCTTCCCGCCTTTTTTCCCATCACGAACCTTCTTCTTCTCGCTCTTCTCCAAGGCTTCCTCCACATCCTTAACTCCCTCAATTTTCAACCTAACATCAGGAGCAGCCTGATAAACAGGCAATGAAACAGAATCCAACAGCTTAACATGAAAAGACCTAACAACACCCCATTTCTTAGGAAATACCTCAACAACACCGTCCATGGCAGCAACCACATTTTCAACAATCTCATCTCTCTCCATACTCAACTTAGCAACCCTAAGAACACTACAAGTACCAGTCCTCAAAAACATCAAAGCAGAAGAACAAGCCTTCTCAACCTGCTCCTTCCAATTCTTCTTATGCAAATCGATCTGCACCGGAACCTTCCTCTTCTTAAAAAACTGCTTCCCAAGCAGACGTGGCAGCAATGGCACAATGGTCTTTTCAGCAAAGAATAAATCATAGGAATTACAGAGCTTTCGCTTCGCCTCGAACGGACGGTAATCAGAAGCGAGTTTCGAAAGCTTGAGAACTTTCGAGATAGGAATCAATTCCGATTTAATCTTCTTCTGAGCATCGTCTTTGGTTATACGTTCTGGTTTGTTGGCTCTGTCGTCGATGATGAGACAGAGTTCGGAAGATTCAGAAAGAAGGGAATGAGGGATTGGTACCTTGTGAGGGTTAACGCGGCCATTTTGTGGAATCTTCTTTAGGGTTAGTACGAGGTAGACGAATTCTTCGTCTTGGTCGAAGAGTTTAGGTTTTTCGGTTTCTAATCGGGACGTTCGCCATTTGAGAAGAGAATCAACAGCTTTTGTTACTGTCTCTGTGTTTGAGTGGGGGTTTTCGGTTTCGGTTACAGCCGCCATGAGAGTAGATTGAAGCTTTGAAGATGTTAACAGAAGAAGAAGAGCAAAATTAGGGTTTAAAGGTAGCTACTACTGACTACCTTCGACTTGGAAAACGATTCAGGGTTTAGAGAATTATTATTACTACAATCTTTATTTTTATTTTGGGCCCAACTACTAGTTGACCCAAAACTAAAGCAACAAAAAACGATAATAATATTAAATAATAATTAATAAAATTAATAAAATAAAATTAATTATTAAATAATAATCCATGTATTTATAAAATTAATTAATTAATTAACTACAGAGATGTATTTTTTATTTTATTTTATTGTATTTTTTTCTTTTAATTTAATGTATTTTTATTTTATTTTATTAATATAATTTTCTTTTTATTATTATTATTCTTATTATTATTAAAATTTATAATATTATTAAATTTATTATAATTATTTTTTATAATAGTATTTTGAATTTTTAAATGTTTTAATTATTTTTAAATTATTCAATAATAATAAATATAATTATATTATTATTAAATACATTAATAATAAATATAATTATATTTATTATTAAATACATTTATAATTAATACATTTATTATTAATAATAAATATAATTATAAAAAATGATGTTAAGAAGAGTTGGTAATAAAATAAATAAAAAAAAGTTTAATTTGTTTATAGATCTCCAAACTGTTCAAAGATTTTTAAATAAGTATATATGAAATAAAAAGTGTTTGGACTCCTTTAAACTCTAAATTGAATAATATTAATTGCTAAAATTAAGTAATATAATTTAAATATTTATTCAATTTTTGTCGAGAAAGTTAAACTTATGTAGCAAAACACAACACACAATCATCGGACAAGACTCCATTGTTTAAATTTCTTCACAGTTTTTGTTGTATTTTTTTGTTTTTTAAACATTGTACTAATTTCATCTAGATCTAACAATTCGAACATGCATTGAGGGGTTGAGACTCTTGATTTTGTTAAAAAATTTACCACTCATAAAAAATTTACTTCTTTAGATGATTTATTGAATTTGAATCATCGTAATATCTAATTACTATATAACAAGTATTTGGATCGGTGTACCTAGAGAGAGATAAACTTAGAATATTTAGGGGTTCTATTAAAATATAAGGAGAACATAAATCTTTTGTTAAAATAAACATGTAATAGTCAAACTGTAACATTTAATTTTTTTTGGTCACATCAAACTTAAACCTTGCAAAATACATGTCCTCTCCTCTCCACGTCAAAACCCATATGTTTTCATATCAAAATCTTTTATTTTTTAATTTATTAAAAAAAACATTGGTGGAATTTTGTCTACCAAAATTCTGGGACAAACCTATGAAATCACCATTGTCATTTGCTTCTTATTTTCGCCACTTTATTTTTTGTCTGCCGCTTCATATCTCCTTTTGAAGCGTTTCATTTTGTTTAATCATTGCATGACCCATCCAATACCTAATTTAGAAATGTTAGCATTACACTCTAGCCTCTAATAAACTTTTTGCTATCTTTGTTTAAATATGTATGTTCTACCACTATGTTCCCCTTTTAGTTCACTTGTAAGCAAGTGATTGATATATTTTTTTTCCCTTTTTTTTTCCAGATTTTTTCTAGAACTATAAGGTCTACTAAAGTAACGACTTTTGTAACAGAAATACAAATTTTATTATAATTTCAAATAAAGTTGTCAAACTTAAGATTCTATCAAAGATCTTTTGTATATATAAAAAATATAGATCGTGGGATCATAACACGAATCTTAAGATCCCACAAAATAGATAAAATTATACCATAAAATTAAGAAAAATAACCTTAACATAAAAAATTTCATTGGTTCAATAAAAAATGACAAGCTCAAACACAAAAGGCTATTTTAATTGTCTCAAATGAAAAAATAAAAATAAAATTTATCACCATCATCTAAAAACATCAAAAACTTTAATTTAACAATTCATCTAAGGTGTTGTGATCAAAACTAATATCTTCCATACAATCTTGAGCTCCTTCTCCATCAAATTCATCATCAAGGTTATGAACCTCCAAATCATCTTAAGGGGCAACATCTTCAACTCCATTTCCTTTTTCATTTTGATTGACAAATTCTAAATCCTCATTTTTTATTGTGAAATCTAAAATATCATTATCAGTTGAACCTTTATTATTATATGCAATCCATTCATCATCAAATTCAAGATCATTAAGGTTATGCTCTACCACATTTCTAGTTTGCTTCTTCTTAGCTAACTTTGAATTTCCTATCACAAACACATCATTCATTGTCTTTTGTTTCAAACAATTTATCCTCTTTGTGTGGGCCTAATAGATACAAACTCCATTAGTATATAGCAAGTTGTAGATAATTTTCAAAGTTAAATTTTAAAGTAATTTTTACCATCTCAAAAGTGCTCCAATTTCGTTTACATCCAGATGAACTGCAAGTTAAGCTTAACACACGAATTGCAAAAGATTGAAGTTCTTGATGCTCATTACCATATGATCCCAACTATTGCGATGGAGTTTTGGTTTTAAGTGTAGCATTTGCTAACAAACTACAAAAAAAACTTTGCTTGTTTTTTGAAATCTTCCACTTGAACATCAATCTTGCAAATTTCTTCAACATGTCTCACCATCTTTTGTAAGCAGACATATAACCCACGTTTGACTTCATATTCAGCTTTAAATCTAGGGTTGTAATGTAGATGATGGTTAAGATAGTAGTTTGTCACTAGGGATGGGAATAGGCTAAGCCGTCCGTCAGGGGCCTATGACCTGACCTATTTAAGGTTTAACCTGGCCTGACCTATTTTAATAAAAAGGTCATGCTCAGACTGTTTTTAAAGCCTATTTATTTAAATAGGTCAGGCTCAGGCTTATAAAAAAACCTATTAGGCGTGACAGACCGGCCTATATATATATATATATATATATATATATATATATATATATATATATATATATATATATATATATATATATATATATATATATATTATTTTTTATTATTATATTAATAATATTATTTCCTATTTTAAATTTCATCAATTAGGCAATCACTCAGTAATTCATATTCAATAGTCGTTCCATATTCAGTAGTGATTATATATTTGGTAGTCGTTCCATATTCAGTAGCGGCGGGTCTCAAAAAATTTCCTTTGGTGAAATGTTGTAATAAAGAAATTAGAGAAGCCTTTGAAAACACACACACACACACACATATATATATATTGGGCAATTTTCTTACCCTTTGAAATTGTTTCATGATGAACTGTTGTCTTTTTCTCAAAATCATCTAAGACAAGATCAATACAGTGTGTTGCACACGATGTCCAGTAAAACCTCTTCCTTTTGAACATTAACATTGCACCAGTAGCTTTGTAATTTGATGCATTGTCGGTCACAATCTACACAACATTTTCTTCCTCAACTTCTACTATTTGATCAAAACTGTCCTCCATCTTTTGCCCATCCACTCATCACTCATAATATACAATTTGTCTTCTTCCAAGTAAGTTTGTGTTCTTCAATGACCTTAGTTGTCTCCTCCACCTTTTGCTTCAAGTACTTTGTTCTGATTTGATGATAGGAAGGTGCCTTAAAACCAGTGTCATGTCCCGAAACCATATCCAACATCCTTTTAAATTCATCACTCTTTTCCACATTAAAGGCTATGGCATTATTTTAGAAGAACAAAGTTATTTCTAGACATGTTTTTTCTTTGAAATTCTTCTTAAAAATGTTGGTGGTGGCTTGCGTACTTACTACATTTCTCTTGAAAAGTTTTGCATGGGTAGCATTTTCATCCTCTTCTAATGACCTTTTTTCTTTTACTTTTTCATTATCTATTGATTTCTTCAATAATTTACCTTTCAAGGATTTTACAAGCTCAAACATGTATTTCTTCACATCATTAGGTACAACATTACATGCAATAACGTTGATATGTGTACCAAGCAAATGGTGTTCCAGTATGTACACTCCTCCAATTAATGTTTTTCCAAAATAATTGCATTTTATTTTTATGGTTCCTCCATCAACAGATACATCATGTTTCCATGCTATATTGCTTCTGCTTCATAATGCACTTTTCTACACTTTGGGAGGTAAGAGCAATTGCAGATTACAGCGAAGAAGAATTTATTGAAGAAATAGAAGGCGAGACTCTAAAATTGAATAATTTAAGTATTAGAAATTCCAAAGTTGGAAAACAATTAATCGTTGAAAAAAAACCAAGTCCCAAAGTTGTTGTCTTCAACCTCATGCACATGCTTTTTCTCTATAGGAAACGAGCAAAATTTCAAGGTGAAGAGGTGCAAAACTGGGCCAAAGCATGCATTTTACAACTGGATCAAAACAGCGCTAAATGGGTCGAAGCTTTGCAAAACAGCACTCGTCTTCGCAAAACCAGTCTTCTTCTGCGTGACACAGCTCACCGATCCCACATTGTCACGCTCTTCCTCTGCTCGCTCAAAGATCTGAGTTCTTCAACGATTTTACCTTCGCTCTAACACTGTTCACGCTCAAAAACGCGTAAGATCTTATGATGTTACGCTTTAGAGCTCGCTCTTAACAACCTTGATTTCAAATGTACAATGATCAGTGATTTCAAATGACATGAGCATCTTCAATTGAAAGAAAGTTATATTGAAGGAAAAGATGGTTATAATGAAGTAACTTGCATTAAACAAGAGTCTTGGCCAAAATATCAACTTCTCAAAGGACTATACACTTTGATTCATGCAGCTGTTAGATATTTTCAGCCCATTCAAAATTACTTCTAGCATTCAACAATATATATTGAGAAAACTCAATACTTCGAATAATTCGGTCCAAAACCATATGCCTGTATAGGAAAGCCATCGGAAAAAATGACAAAATACAAAGACTATTGTAGTTTAATAATTAATTAAATCAAATAAAACGGGCTTAATACTCTATAAGCTTGCATCATTTTAGATAATTGTGTAGCTAGTGATTCTGGGAAGTACATATGAATAATGATTACAAAGTAACTTCTTATGACGTGAGAGCAACTGGAACCTGAGTTGAGTAACACCCTTTTCCAACAAGAGATCAGTGGGATAGAACGATGTCAACGTCTTCTCTGTTGCAGCTCTGTCCCCTATGAATCTGACCTTCACCCGAGATGATCTTGAGAATCAATTGAACTTACAAGAAAGTGGAGTATTGACTCACGGAAGCAGCACTGAGACCTTGTCCCACATGAATTTACCTTCTTTACCTAAGAGGGTATTGAGAATACTGGTACTTTATACTGTTTAAGAGATTTAATAATATCAACTATTAACATGTGAGAGAAGAAGAAGAAAAAAAACATTTCGATGCTAAGCTTATGCTTCACTTCTTTTTTTTTTTCAGAAAATAAAAGTGGTCATATCCTGCCGGCTGCTACAAAGACATTTAATAACAGAGTAATAATAAAATAAAAGGATATTCAAGGAGCTGCAATTGGATAATGGGATAGAGATAAACATAAAATGACTTACGCAGACATATTAGTTACCTTTCAGCGTCAGGACGATCTTTAATCTTTGTCAATCTTCTTTGCGATTATAGCCACATTTCTGGGTGATATATTTGGGTCAAATATTGGTAAGAGGTAGGCTTCCAAAGCACCACCTTGCTCTTGAAGAAACAATAACCTATCAAGTAGAATAAGAGTTTCCAAAAGAGGCCCTAAAGCAGCTCTGAGAGACCAATATGGTCCTATAAGGTCCTGGACAAAAATGCTACATCAAAAAATATGCTTATCTTCTGAGCAACTGCATATAAAAATTTGCTCTTATTGGAATTCAGAATTCTAGCTAACATTGTTCTAAATGCAATTGAAAAAAATTTATTTTAATTTTTCAGAAAATTTTATTTTATAAGCACAATTATATGGACATGCCAACACAAGACAAGAAAGCATTACCAAGGGATAGAATAGAAATATGTCATTTAAACAAATATATCTTATCCATTGAGCACTATTATGATAATATTCAAATTTTCTAAAAGAAATTGGAATTGACATACAGCAAATGGTTCTGCTTCCTTCCATATGCATTGCAGGTTTACATCGTCTGAATGTTCAATTCCAAGATGAGACAATCCAGACTGGCAGAATTTTTCAAAATTTGAAAACTTGTTATTAGTTTTAATCCCTTCACATCCAAAGCTTTCATCGGAAGAAATTTCACCAGGTAGGGTTTGAGTGTCTGATGCAGAGCCAAAAGTCCCCTCTGTAACACATTGACATAGATTAAACATAAATATCAGTGATTCAAATGCTATCACCCAGCATCATCGGATCAAAAGTTATTTTAGCTAAATATGTGTATGAATATCATGCCACATGTATCAACTTTTACAGTCTGCTTTTGTAGAAGCAAAAAGATTTACCCTGTGTTTTTATGATCATGACTACCTATCTCTCTTCATCTCAAGTTAGTTTGTTTCACCATATTTAGGCGTTGGAAAGAAGGTAAACAGGAAAAGGGATTTCCAATACCAGTTTTTGATTCTGCGGGCACTACAGGGAAATTTTGTCTCGTGTTACAAGTACTTCCTTTAAGATGCAGTTCTGACTCTGCAGATCTCCTTTGGTTTCGCCTACGCAGAGCCTTCCCTTTACGCCCAATGGAAGGAGTATTCCTCACAACTTCTGGATAATATTTAGAAAGAACCTTCAGGAGCAAAGAATGTATATATATAAATTGACAGCAGAGAGAATGTAAATAAGGGAGAAGGCAATGAGTCTGTTATGAAGTACCACCATTAGAGGAGTTACATACAGTTTGTGGAGGAAAATGAATAGTAATAGGAAATACATTATGGTGATCTTTTGATATTTGTATGCATTGTACGTGTCTATTCTAATTTGAGTAACTTTTGAGAAGGATGTTGGTCTCACTTGATTTCACATGTCATCTACTTGATTTCAATTAAATGTCATTTTCCAATTTGCCAAGTTGTACTGTCTCAAGATAAGCCATTTCCAAAATAAAGTAGAACAGACACATGTTTTTTCACATAATATATAACATGTACAATGAAGATGGCTGAGCCCTTACCAACAAATTTTTGCATGTTTGTCTTTATACTATTCAATTAAAAGAAATTGAAACGAAATTCTAATATGAAACTCCATTGAATACGAACTAGAATAACATTGTATAAACCAAATTAAAATTATGATATACATTTAATGAAGGCTTAAATATATGATTGGTCCCTGCAAATACGTGTTTTTTTTTGTTTTAGTCCCTATAAGTTTTTTATTTATTTTTGTCCTTGTAAATATTTTTTTTGTTTTTGGTCCTTATTCTTTTGTTTTAGTCCCTTCAAAATTGGTCCAGCTACTTTCTAACCCAATGCCAATAGAATAAGCTTATCCTACTCTATTGACACAACAAAAACTGGATAATAATTGGGATAACATAATTTATCTTATCATATCTTCCTTATCCCAGTCAGCAAAATTTGATGAACAAAGTAGATCTAGTCTGGTTGGATAAATTGGACCTTGTGGCCTTATTAATTACATTATTTTAGACACTAGTACATTTGACCAATATAATGTGCAGCAAGAAAAACATTGTAAAGTAGCTATCTATATTTTAATATTAAGAGCACAATGAAGATGGTTG
Organism: Cicer pinnatifidum; assembly: GCA_037974775.1. NCBI lineage: Eukaryota > Viridiplantae > Streptophyta > Magnoliopsida > Fabales > Fabaceae > Cicer > Cicer pinnatifidum. The sequence continues at coordinate 41,827,765 of JBBPBR010000001.1, read as the reverse complement.
AATAAAGGAAGTTAAAATTAGCATGCAACAATACTAAGTTATAATTCAGTACCATTTGAAAAACTGCACGAAAAGCATGTAACTCAAAGTTGTGAATGCCAGCATGCATATCAAGGCCCCTCCATCTCTCTGCACTCTAACAAGACAAAATGCAGATAGTGCAGTTAATTTCTCTGACGTGACATTAACATTAAAACTTAAACAGTAAGAACTAAGATTTCTGAAGTGACAAAAATATTGCAGGGAAGTCAGGAGACTCAGGATCAGTAATTTCAATTTCTGTTGTGTAGAATTTTTTCTTGTTCGACATGAGCTAGTGTATTTTGGTACTCCCCATCCTAACCCTAAGTGGTGCAGGAGCAGCCGAAAACATAATGGTGGGCTATGGATAGTATTCTAGGTCAGATTTGTGTTAATTAAGTATGCTATCCTATGTACTGATGTAGCACCATTCCAGAGTTGAAATATAATTTTTTATTCAGCCGTGCCTGTGACACATTGAGGACACACTTGGATTTGGCTCCAACCCATAGCAGACACTACCATTCGGCTGGACACGAAAGGGACATGACTGGTACCAAAATTTTCAATTTTTTGGTGAGAGATAGATGAAAGGCTTTAAATTGATTTAGATACTTTTCAGCTTTTGAATTCCATTTTTTTCCAATTATTTTGGTTGTAGATGGATGGATTGATGGTGTACGACATAGTTCACTAGTTCATCATCTTGATTTTAGAACCTCTTTGTAAAGAAACAGTGTGTTCAAATTGTATAATGATGTCACTAAGTTATTTCTTTGAGATACATTATCATATGGAAAAAATGTAATACTTAACAAGTGCTTTTGAGATTAAATTGATGATGAATATATAACAAATCTTGATTCATAATTTAGATTTTTATAAATGAAGCTCATTAAAATTAATCAATATATATACCATGTTGTAGTTGGACATTAATGGTGTCTCTAGCTCTCCTAACTGGATTATGTTAATAATAAGTGACAATTTAGTTGTTTTCTTGCAACTATATTTTCCTCCCTATACCATGCATGTAAATAGAGGATGGAGAGAGGACCAACGAGATCATGTACCTGGCAAGCAAGATCACGTGCACTTTTTCCAAGTGATAAGCCAGTGGATCTCACAGCACGACTCATGGGAAAACCACATTGAGATTCATCATCCCCAAGGCTTTCTTCAGATAGTAAGTTGTAACAGCAACCAATACTAACAACAGCTTTAACATCTCTGCAGTCTAAGAAAGCCCTATAGAGAAAGGATTGGAACAATTACAGGTCTGTCAAATGCAGATAATACATAATAAAGAAACATGAACAGAAAAATGGCAATGTTATAATAAAACAAGCAGTTAAAAGGTTATATATGGACAAAAACAATAATGAAGTTAAAAGTGCATTAAATGCAAGGAAAAGACAATGGTTCAATGTAAGGAAAATATGTACGCCATGCTGGCATAAAGTGGCCAATCACACAGGTGCGTAATCTTATGGATTCTTTGCAACTTTTCAACCTTATTCTCATGAGATTTGAATTGAGAAATTACGCAAATTTTTTGGGTTTAAGCTGTACCAAGGAATTGGTATGAGCTAATTTAATATTAAAGCATAAATAAATTGTTTGGATTAGATAGATCATAGATGCCAACAACTCACATGACAAGTTTGTCATGTCTAGCTCTAGATATTTTATCCCTTCAAGATAACCTGTTTGTGTTGAACAAGTTCCTTTATTATGTTTTAGTGCATTGTTTTGTCTGTTTACTTTTCTTAATTGATCCATCATCGTATTGAATTAAATCCCTTATGTAATTGCATCCAATTAGTTTTTGTGAAACAACATTTTACTTCCACTATATTACTTTTTATGAAGTAGTAAACTTACCAAAGGAATTAGAAACCAGATTTAAAGAAATTAGAAACAACTAATGAGTTGAAAAGCATGGTAGAGAAAAAGAAGCTTGACCATATTTTGAAACTTACTTCAGCATTATCACTGAAAGATCACCGCAAGCATGAAGCCCAGCAAGAACAGTTGGAGGCCTGTTGTTTGTGTCACTGGGACAATGTTGTTTCCCTTTATCTTCTTGATTTTCTCCCTTTAACATGGATTGCTCAAGATCATCTCCAGGCACAGATGTTTCAACCAATGTTTTCAAAGATTCAATGGACAACACACGACATGTGATTGTCTTTGGCACATTCAAATTCTGCATACCTGATCTAGAGCAAAAACAAATGAACAGACAAATGAATTCAAATAACTTAAAAAACACTGAGGGGACCAAAATAACAATTGGGTCAACTTTGAACAATTATGAAAGCATATGGAAATTGCAATTACTCGTCCAAACATATACATACTAAATCCCTGACATCCAGTGTTGTAATTTCAAATAATAAAGTCATGGTGTATGTGATAATTTAAAACTTAAGCTTGAAATTCCTAACATCCAAAAGGTTCACTTGTTGCCATATCATATATACAATATTCATTTCAAATATCCTTAAGATAGCAGGTGCTCCCTATACAAGGTCACATTAAATTACAGTAATTAAGATCAAGATTAAAGAACATTCTCAGAATATACCATTTGTTCTTGCCGTATCATATATCCGTTGGTCATTTCAAATATCCTTAAGATTGTAGGTAGTTAGGTACTCCCTTTACAAGGTCACATTGCAGTAATTACTAATTAGTATGAAGATTGAAGAACATACCCAGATTTTACCATCTTTGATGTGTAGTGCTTCTTAATCCGCTCTGCCCGTGCATCGGTGACCATCCCATGGTGAGAACATGCATCAATGGCAATGACAGGATGCTGATATTGAAAGGCAAGTACTTGTGCAAGATAACCCTAAAATTATAGCACAAAATGATATTACTACAGACAATGAGATCATTACTGAACCAATATACAAATTCCGTCTCTGATATTGAGTGCTGTAACGCAGAAACAGAGAAGTAAATATACAGGCAAGAATATCACAGAAGGATATTAAAATCAAGCTACTTGCTCTAACAATGTTCATGAAGGAGGAACTCAATTGTGAAGAGAATGGAAAACTGAAAGAAACAATCAAAAGAAATGAACCATTTATTCCAAGAATGAGAATAGGAAAATTTCCTTCAAGGGAGTCCCCTTATAACAAAGCCTTTACTCAGTTATCACACCTAAATGTCCGAATACCTCTCTTCTAACTTGCCCGTGCTATTTCAACCGTTTTACCTAACTATATAACTAGCAATCACCTTCCTATATTCTGAGTGTAACTGTCAGGATCCAAAGTGAGAAACGTGGGCCCAAAGAGTGACACGGGGAATATATAGGAAAAGGGAGGGAATTAAGTGACATGGCAGATTTACCAATTCTGTTATAAGGGGTGTAAATATAAAGGGGTGTGAAGATAGTGAGAAGCATTCGTTCAACATATTTTATTTAGATCCTTTAAGGTTGGGCATAGAGAGAATCATCTCTTCTATGAGGAGTATTTGCTTGCACTGGGATTACAGTGGTTAATTCTATAATATTTCCTTTCAATCAATAATACTACTTTTCCTTTCGGCATTTCCTCTCTTTATTCCGGTTCCCATCACTAAACAAACATCCATGTCTTGACTAATACCGTTTATTCTTCGGTGTCCGATAAAGAAACTATTAATGAAGAAATTTTAACCATGTAATGTCCCCTCAACATGCCACGAAGACCCAACTTTGGTATCTTGACTAACACAACAGTAACCAAAAGAAAATGAAGCTCTACCTGACCAGCACCGACATCAACAATGGCATTTGCTCTCACACTCTTTGCAACTGCACTTACAACAGCAGAAAGAGCTTCTACCTGCACACATGAAAAAAAATATATCTGAGATATTGAAGGCCAATAAATTTCAAGATTCAAAAGAAATGAATCTACAACTCGTAATTTACTTGTCTAAAACCTTAGGTCCAAGACAACATCTTGTAAATTCATAAAGAAGGCAACTATAAAAATATGATGCTTAAGGACTCACTTCGTGTCTTTTCTTCACATTCATGCCCTGGGAAAGAACACTGTTAAGTGAAGTCATCTGCAGACCAGGTAATGCCTGCAAGTACAAAACAAATTTATCAAGAATGCTCAAACCAAAACTTCTCAAACAGAAGTTCCAGATAAATGTAGCTTCAAACAAAAAGTATATTGAGTCTTCAAATCGCTTTTCTTATTATTAAGTTCAAAAAAACATCTTCACAATTATTTTGAACCCACATAAATTGCGGCGGAGCAAAAATAAAGGCCAAACTAAGTCATACTAAATCAAATGGTCGAAGACATATCAAAAGGTAAAAAACATGAAGAGTTGCTTATTAAGGATTGATAATAGCCGACCAACTGAAGGATTAAGTGGTTGTTGCAAAAAATTTGTTGGTTCTAAAAGTGAAGGGTGAATAAAATTCAGAGTAAACTAAGTCCAATTGAGCATTTGATATTATTTCACAGTATAAGTAGCACATGACAAATGAACAATAAGCATTGCTGCCAACTGTCATCTGGTACTATTGCCCAAGACCAAACAGAATGTTAAAGCATTCAATCATCATTAAGTTATCATCAATCAAGTACTTCCAAATTTCTTTATATATTTAATTTCAAACAGCGAGATCTTTCCTAGATTTCACAAGCATTGAAGGTTGACTTGGTAAATGTAACATACCATGTTTATATCTGCTTGTTTTTGAGAAAATACCATAGACCTCAATTTTAAAATGAACTCCTGCAGAGAAGCTGGCCAGTGATCCTGCTACCACATATTTTGGTAAAGAGAATCTTCTATACTATTAATAGAGCAAAACATAACCATAAAAGATAGAAAATAAGGTATGGAAGTCCGAACCGGAGAAGCTAACAGGAGACAAAGGAAAAAATAAAATTATGATAACTTGAATACAAAAAGAAAACCTCCAAACAAGCTGCATATTATAATTATTCTAAGCAAACAAAAAATCCTCTAAAAATATTCCAATGACTAATTGCATAAAAACCAAATAAATTATTCACCCCAATATAAGCATAAAAGTAAAGAACTTCAGCTTAAAATTTGTAGCCTAATACCTCGGCGAAATGCACCAAATGTGACAAATAAAGCACGACAAAATAGAACACTTTCCACCTTGATACTTCCAAAACATATTATTTCAATGACACATCCCCACCAACGAGCCAATAAAACTATATCAAAGTTCAAATACACCAAGCTAGTAAGCAGCTTAACAATAAATGACAATCACTTCCTGAGCTACAAAGCACAATGCACAAATAACAAGTACTAATGATCCAATTAAGTAAATAGGTCAAAGTTAAAGACAGAATTCAAAAAACAAAAAAGCCTAGATTATATTTTTTAAGCAAAGAAGCATCACAAATTTACAATACAACAAGAAGGCAAAAAAGCCTGAATTATCAAAGTAGGATAAAAAAGAAATAAGTTACTCCAACTCTCAAGGAAAATAAAGGAAACAAACACCATGCTCAATACGCGGAAAACCAGAGGAATAAAGGAAACAAACATGATGAGATAGTTAGGATCTCACCATCAAGAAGAAAAAAAAGTAAAAATATACAATAATCAACAAACCAAGGCCACCATAGAGTAGCACAACTGTGTCCAAGAATGACATATTAACAATGCCACAATTTCATCACCCAAATGATAACTCGTCGTGCAATTACAAGATTTCCAACACCGTGACAAACAGCAATTACTTCACTTAGTGTGTGGTTTCACCGTCGAAACTTTTAAAATTGATTTTATCTCCATCAAATGTGATATTTAACAAAAATCTACAGTGTTTGGCTTCTATAGGTAAAACAGATTCCACATTTAGACCTTGGTATGACTGTAAGGCATAAAAAGAAGCTTTTGCAATGGATTGATAATTTACACTTAAGTTTAACATTAAACATGCTTTTAGAGTAAAAAGAACCGAATATAAATCAATTCACTTTAAAGTTTAAACCTAATCAGTTCTACAAAAAAATTCATTCACAATATCACGTTTAACAAATGATCACCCGAACACAAAACACACTTGCTTGTTTACTTTGAAAAAAATATCTATCTTCATTTTTTGCTTTCACTTTTATTACAAAACCATCACCTTGTTTTCAATTTGTTTCATGTTTTAAAATATTTGTGCATGAAACGGAAGCAACTTAATTCTATTTTTAGTGTATCCTATACAATTCCATGAAAACAGGCAACATATAGAAAACATAGCGACAATTTTGCATTTAAAAGTAAGAATATCAACAGAAACAACAGGCCCTTAATTGTCCCTACCCTATTAAACAGTCAATATTATTAGAACTCAATGCACAATTTCTACAGCACTTGTAGTACATAAAAAAATAACCAACTCTAGCTCTTCAGAAGCTAGGAAAATCAAAACATAAAAAAATGCCCATAAATCCCATTGAGTAATTCATATTTCATCCTACAACTAACTAGTATAAACCAATTCAAACCAGTGTTGTTGAATAGCGCCAATGCTATAGTGTAGCGGAATTTAACCAACGGTTATTTTTCACAATCCGCAATTGACAGCGCCGATGAGGCAGGCATTTCAGTAAATATCTCAACACTAAATGTAGATTCCAAATAATTATAAATAAATAAATAAAATAGGAAGAAAAAATCATAGAAAATGATCGAAAATAAAAGAAGACGCTAAAGTAAAGTAACCTGTACTAGTCCAGAAGGTATTAAGAGAAGATTTTGAACAGGTTCACGGCGCAGGCAATCAATCCATTCGGCGTTAATATTCTCCCATTGTCTATCCTGAAATTAAATCACAACAATTCGTTAAAATTGTAAGAATTCATCAAAAACAGAGAAGATTTTCAGTTTGGAGAGTGAGGAACCTTGAAGAAGTTAACGACGTGAGCGTTGATCAAAGAGGAGTAGTAAGGAGTGAGGAAGTGGACGATGTCGTTAATCCATGCAAGAGTATCGGCGGCGGTTTCGCATGAATACCTACGTTCATCAGTCATCGCCACCGTTACAAACTGTACCCTGCTGGGATGGATGGGAACAAAGCGTATCTTCACTTGGTTGGGGAAATTGGAGAGGCCAGGAGATTGAGACTGTGGATACAATTGCAAAGTTTTTGGGATATGACCAAATACCAAAAAACAACTTTTCACTAAATTTTCAAATTTTGGTTATTTATATAATATTTTTTTAAAAAAAAAAATAGGTTGTAGTTTCAAGAGGAACTATATTTTCCTCTTTTAAAATCTTTTTAATTGACATGCACATCCTTTAATTTTTTAAATATATTTATTTTTTTTACTCTAAAAATATAATATTGTATATAATTTTTTGTATATAATATTGTACTGCTAGAAATATAATCATATCTTTTAAATTGTAAATATTTGATGTGTGGTCGTACCTCTACAAAATAAAGTAAAAATTTTAATTGTGTTATATAGTAAATGATATAAATAGATGTAAGTGTGACAAAAAATAAATTTTATGCAATTTTTAAGTGTGTTTGTAAAATTAGAGGGGTGTGTGAGAGAACTCAGGGGAGGTCAATGCAATTTCTCCTATTTTTTACTATAAAATAATATTCATTTATTTAAATTGATAAATATAGCAATCAAGTATAAATTTAAAGTTGCTAAAAAAACGAATTTGCAAAAACTTGTAGTATCCAAATTAATAGCACAAAACGGCAAATGTAATAAATGAGATAAACATAAAGTGTTCGAAAAACTCATACATCTAAATTTATAATGTTGATGATCCTGAAAGTCATTGATTAAGTTTGTAATAGATAAAAGTTAATTTGTTAATTTTAAACTAAACGGACATTGTAATAAGACCAACAATCAATAAACGTCGCATCACAATGATAAATAAAAAACATTGAGACAATGAAATCACAAAAGTATAACTAAATATATGTAGAAACGATTTATTTAGATTAAAAAAAAAAAGATAGAAAAAATAATGTGTAGATTCTATATCAAAAGATAGTCTTACATCACCATTCTCTAATCTATGAAGAATAAGAGAGTTGTTTATATTGTTATAGTTGAAGAGTGAACTACCGCTTAACAAAAATATCTATAAATAGCTACTTAATAATATGTGATATTTATACTTTTGGTCCCTTGATATTTGGCTGAGTATTGCTTTTAGTCATTTGAAAAAAAAATTGGATTATGTTAATTTAAAATTCTCATTATTTTAACATGCCATTTACTCATCCAAGTTAGATGATGCAGTTTAACATGACATAATACATCATATTTTGGTATCACGACACAAAATTGTCACATCATCAATGTGGCAATTTAGATATTATTTACTCATCAAGTTAGATGATGCGGTGTGCTAACATGACATGCCACATCATTAGTGTCACGCAAGCACCTTATGGGTCATTGTTACATGGCATGAACAGAAAACAACTACCATAATTATAATGACAAAAAACAAAAAAAAAAATAAAATTCCATAGATGGAAACCATAAATTATTTAAACATCTTTAATTTTAGTTTCCTACTTCAACTTTCTTGTATATTTCAAGTTTTTTTTTATCACTGTAGATAATAGATTTTTTGGGTATATTTTCACTTTTTTATACTTCTTTATCCATATAAATATTTTATTTAAGTTGCTTTCTTTATTAAATTATCAATATTATTCACTAAACATTATTTCACGGTAAAACTCATAGGTACATATTTTTTCATAGTTCATCAATAATAATATCCCTAAAATAAATATTCTAAAAATGGTAACATTCGTTATTAAGGATGAACTAGTAGAGTCTTGATAAAGTACTAGCCTTCCTCCACGATTCACTTTTAGATTAAGATTACGAGGTACGTACAACCCTTATGGAACACTATTGTAGCAGTCGAACAAGCATTTAATGTGACAATATCACTCAGGTTAAGGCCAAGAGGTATGACTCTCGTGCATCATCAATTAATATATGTGTATCGTAGATTTTACGAGATCATATTTTTGTTGCATTAGTCTTTCTCTATCACATACGAACATGTAACTCTCAAAACCTTAATCTCAATTTGTTATTTTGAGTTTGTGTTGGTAGATGTAGTTATTTTTTGTTCTTGACTTAAGTATGTCTAAGAATTTCTTGAACCCATCATTAGTGTCGCGCAAGCACCCAGTGGGTGATTGTTGCTTGACAAGGACGGAAAACAACTACCATAATTATAATGATAAAAAAAATTAAAAATTCCATAGATCGAAATCATAAATTATCTAAAAAACATTTTTAGTTTCCTACTTCAATTTTCCTATATATTTCAAGTGTTTTTTTATCACTGTAGATAATAGATTTTTTTGTGTGTCTATTTTCACTTTTTTCTATTCCTTTATCTATATAAATATTTTATTTAAGTTGTTTTCTTTATTAAATTATCAATATTATTCACTAAACATTATTTCACGGTAAAACTTATATGTACATATTTTTTCATAGTTCATCAATAATAATATCCCTACAATAAATATTCTAAAAAATTGTAACTATAGTTGTAACACCCCGATTTTTTTAGCGAGGGTGTATTTTCTTTTTTCAAAAGAAATTAAAATAAAACATAGAAACAAATAAGGAAACACCTTTGGATAAATAATTAAGTCATTATAATTTACAAGCAGCGGAAAAGTTTCTCGAAATATGAATCCAAAATATTTATATATCAAAAAGTGGTAGAGTCTTTCAATTTAAAATAACCACAATTCAAAAGAAAGACATTGGTTCCCTCTATGTCAACCTAATCTGATCATTCTACAAAAAAACTAAACACCCTGAGTGATCTCCACGCGCCCCGTAAGATCCTCCTAACATAGCTTCAGTCAGGCATTCCCATCTACATCCCCATCCGCAGGATACGAACCGGTAGGATTGTCCTGGCTCTCATCTGAGGGCAAAGCCCAGATTTCCACAATAGTTGTAAAGGGTCACCAACCGAAATTAACAATTAACACATAACATTTAAGTTTTTTAAATGCACAAATAACCTTTCAACTTAGCATGCACCTTAAAAGGGTTTACCATATGCTAAAAGTTCATATAATACTTGTCAAATAAAAATGAAATCAAAATAAAGTTCTCAATCCATCAAGTAATACATAACTGACCAAAACATTGATAAATCAATTGAGCAATCGATTATCTAACTCAAAATAAGAATTTTTACTAAGCCAATCGATTGGGAAATCGATTTCGTGAAGGTTTTCAGTGAAATCTGTACTCTGGGCTTAATTCAATCGATTGGGAAATCGATTGAATGAATAACTGAGCCCCTATGTTAAAGCCAATCGATTTCCAAATCGATTTTATCAAATTGGCTGAGTTCCTGTATTGGCCAAATCGATTGTTTCAATATATTTTCCAAGATTCAAGAAAACAAGAGACCTACCAATCGATTTCCAAATCGATTTCTTAAATGGTTTTGAAAAACATATTACAAAATCGATTGGCAAATCGATTTTGTCAAATTAGCGAAGTCCCTATAACCCATCAAATCGATTGGGAAATCGACTTCCCTGCTTATTCTTCCAAAAATACATAAACTAACTCAATCACATTCATACACAACTCCAAATCTTAACGCTTAGCAATTTCAACACAATCACTACAACATCATGAACTTCGAAATAGTTTTGCAATCAAACATGCTATCACACAATCCCCAAAACATAACACTTAGCACTTATAACACAATCACTACAACATCATGAGCTTCGAAATAGTTTTGCAATTCAAACATGCTATCACACAATTCCAAAACATAACACTTAACACTTATAACACAATCACTACAACATCATGAGTTTCGAAATAGTTTTACAATCAATTTCACTTACACACAATTTGCTCCAAAACATAGACACTTAGTACAATCATCACAATCACAATGTCATCTCAGGTTCAAACACTCAATCATACACTTGAATCAAACACGACTCGTGTGTCAAACACCCTAATGCAATGTGTATATGCCAAAATGCATGGACGCGGAATTCCAAACCAAAACCCTCCTCGAAGGGCCGTAAATCATAATTGTACCGCCTATCGCAGGCCAAAGTACCAATTACCGAGGTGCCACCTATCACGGGTCAGCACGATTTACTGAAATGGAATGCATGAGCATACACAGACTCCATCCACAACAATCGTTAAGCAAATGCAGATATTAAAAGATTCCTCATTTTTAATACTCATTTAACTTAAACGACTTTCACAACAAACATTAAGTAAACAAGACATTAAGAGATTCCCCAGTTTTAATACTCATTTAACTTAAACGATTTTCACAACACACATTAAGTAAACAAGACATTAAGAGATTCCCCATTCTTAATACTCATTTAACTTAAACGATTTTCACAAAACACACATTAAGTGAACAAGACATTAAGAGATTCTCCATTCTTAACACTCATTTAACTTAAACGATTTTCACAAAACACACATTAAGTAAACAAGACATTAAGAGATTCCTCATTCTTAATACTCATTTAACTTAAACGATTTTCACAAAACACACATTGAGTAAACAAGACATTAAGAGATTCCCCATTCTTAATACTCGTTTAACTCTAATGGTTTTCAAATTCCACACAGAACAAACTCAAACCCATTATCAGATCCAATCCCCAACTCACACCAAAACACATCAATTCATTTCTCCATAAAATCCAACATACACATATCAAATTTCATAAGCATTAATTATAAATACGTCAAATACGATGAACACAATCAACACAACATAACATTCAAACACATCAAATTTCATTTACTCAGAACCATACACAAATGAGTTAAATTCATTTTCCACGAAACATCCATCAATATCGCCAAAACCTAACTCTAAGATTTTACCCATAAAGCCTTAGATTTATTTTCCCCAAATCAACACTTTAACCCTAACAAAATTCTTTTCCACACAACCACAGATAAGTCCCTAAATGCCAACTAAAAGTTTGGAAGGAGCTATTACCTTCACGTTAGCTTTAACGTGGGATTACGGTACCACGAGTAAATTCGGTAAAATCTCCGCTCGCAACGTCGCTTCAAAAGTTGGTTCCCTAGCACCGTAGCGTGGTGGTGAGCAACTTTCCCTTCTATCTCTTCGCGAAAAGAAGCTTAGATCTAGATGAAACGGGGAGGTTTGTGTTTGACGGTTTTGAAATCCCTAACACCGTTTTTCTTCGTTTTCACACCAAAGAGGAAGTATGAAGCTGAGATATTCTTGCTTTCTTACCCACTAATCCTTGGGTTTCTATTCTTAAAGCCAAAGAACGAAAAAGAAAGCAAAATCAACGAAGAAGAAAAGAGGGAGAAGGAGGGGTTCGCGAGGCAAAGAGGAGGAAACGTTTTCCTTCCTTTTCTTTTCTTCCTCCTTTCCTTCCTTTCCTTTTCTTATACATATATACATATATATTACTAATAATAATAATAATATAATATATATATATATATATATATATATATAATCTATATATAATAATTAAACCTAAAACAATACTTATCTAACAACTCTCACATCCATCACTTCACTCACATCTCAAACTATTTTGATAAAAATATCTACTCTCGTTGCAATTCATTTGACAAATATAATTTTCAGCAACCCGATATATTTTAACAAAATTGTCCGGTATTATATTCTTCGTAACCTAAATAAATTATTCTACGACAAATATTTTTAATTCAATTTCCAAAAATATATTTTCGGCATTTAACTCACTAAATACCGAAAACTGGGCTAAAAGCCTAAGCAATTTAACACCAAATACCCTAAAATTGTATAATTTAGGATTTAAAATTAAGGGTCTTACAATAATACTATAGTACTAGCCTCTCTCCACAATTCACTTTTAGATTAAGATTTTCAGGTATGTACAACCCTTATGGAACACTCTGGCAGTAGTCGAACAAGCATTTAATGTTACAATATCACTCAGGTTAAGGCCAAGATGTATGACTCTCGTACATCCTCAATTATATATGTGTATCGCAGATTTTACGAGATCATATTTTTGTTGCATTAGTCTTTCTCTATCACATATGAACATGTAACTCTCAAAACCTTAATCTTAATTTTCTATTTTGGGTTTGTAGTGGTTGCGCCGACAACAACTCAACCTTCATCTTTTTTATCTTTAACCTCTCATTAATTTGTTTTGCATAACACACACAAGGGTAATTTTAGAATAATGGGGGAATCTGTGAGAATATAGGTGAGGAGAAATCCACTTTTTTTCAGTAAACTATTTCATGCCCAACATTATTGGATTTTGTACATATTTTATCTATTTTCAATATTAGACTTAATTTTTTTCTTATAAAGTCTCTCATGCCCAACGCCCAACACATTAACGTTTGATGTGTGAATAATTTAGTAGATGACTCAATAAGTTGATAAACTCAAGTATTATAATTGTTTTAATAAATAAAGGATTTATAACTTATTTTTAAATATTATCTTTTTTGTTATCAAAATAAAACTTATTACTTTTGACTTGAGCTATTTTAAAAGTGTATTTATTATGGTTTTGATTGTAAAATAATTACTTTTAAAATTTTGTGTCTGTTTATTTTTAAAAAAAAAATTAAAAACTGAAAACAATATAAAAACTTCTTAAAGTGATAAATTGTTTTCAGTAATTTTTCTAAAAAATTATTTTGTATAACAATTTTTTAAAAAAAATATATTTTTACTACGATAGACAAATATAAAATAAGTTGTTATTTTTTAAAAAAGTTCTAAAAGATAACAATATCTAAAATATAGAATATTAAAATTATTTTTTTTAAGAATCTATAACCAACGTACTTCAATAATATCTATAAAAAATAAAATATGAAACAGTTAATTAAATTATTTTAACCTTCATCTTGTTGAGGTTACAATACTTGCAATGGGCTCAAACATTATGATTCATTGTTTACGAGCCTGCCACAACTCATGTCTATCGATTATGGTTTGTTTGTTTATTGTCAATTCACTGTTTGTGCATGTGCGATTTCATTATTCATTATTGTAGTAAAATTAAATAGTACTCACGCCTGTCTTTAAGTTTCTTCGAGTCAAACCTGTTATGCTTTCATTTATAAAAACAGAGATTTCACACTCTTGCACTTTTTACATAGTGTTAAAAACGTTGCAAATTGAGATAGAAAAATAGAATATGAGTGAGTCCAATAGGAAACTAATAAATAAATAGATATTACTACCAAATAGTGAAATGCAATGAAATTGGTTTTTGAATTTTATGAATGGATAATTATATTTTTAAAATTATAAAATATCAATCAAAATAATTTATATTTAAATTTTATTATCATATATTATGATGTGATATATGTTAATGGAATATGTAATCCTTCTATGTTGATTTTATATCAATGGCATCACATTATCAACTAATTTTTCTATGAAATTTAAGTATTTCATGTATTAATTTGTCAATAATTGTTCATTTATAATTATAATTATTCCCAAATTTGTCTTTGAAATGATAAAATTTAATTGACAAATTAGTTCCTGAGATATATTTAATGAGAAACTATTATAATTGATATTTTACAATTTCAAATATATATTTATTAATTTATAAAATTCAAGAACTAATTTCATGGATCACATCACCTATTCACTCAAATAGTGACATGACCAAAGAATTTTTAACCCTCTTATAAAATTTAAATTGAGGATATATTTAAAGTGGCGCCATAGGTTACATTAAAGTGAAATAAAATATAATATGCTAAAAAATTGAATGTTATATTATTTCATATCATTCAAAATTATATAATCTTATAGCACTAATCTAAACATTTAAAAATACAAACATAGTAGACCATTTATAGTAGAGTGGAGTGCAAAAAATGGATTAAGTTAGATTTTGTATGTTCCTTGTCCGATTATAAAATTAGGTTGGGTTGATTTTTAGATTTGAATTTGACCCTTAACCTAGTCAAATTTGATGAAATGTAAGTTTAATAAGGACAAGACGATACAAAACAAAGACAATACCGAATTGGTCTTGGTATAAGTCACTTAATAGTAATACAATTAAATACATAAATATTATTTTTGAAATTAATCCAGAAGTAATTCATAGTTCATATAATATAACATACAAATTTCATAAGTAAATTTCACAACTAAATATTTATCTTTCCCCCTTAATAAGAAGGTTGGTAGTTAAAAAATATTTTGCAATTTTTTTCTTATTCGACTATAGATAATAACCGTGAAGTGAAGTCAGATTTAATTATTTTTTAAATATAATAATAATAATAATAATAATAATAATAATAATAATAATAATAATAATAATAATTCATTGTTCATAAAATAATTTGGAACAAGACAGACAATCCAAGGGGTATCTTGAACCCAATCTCTCGTTCAACCATGTCTATGTCTTGTCCATGTTTTTTTGTCTCTATTTTTTTTTTTTTTGGATCAGGCATACCCGATCCAAATCTTACGTGTCATAACAATTTGATGGATTGGACCGAGTTTTATACACTCCTAGAGAAAAGTACACCTTAAATATGAATTGACCTAATAATTCTCAAAAAGCTCTACCCGTATTGACTTTTGTTGTTATTTTTTTTACAAGTTAAGATTACTATTTAGTTTGGTGTTAAATCGAGAAAGTAAATCCATTTGAGATACTCTTAAAACTCTTGAACAATTTTACTGTTTATATGGTTCTACTCGCTCATACATCTACTATACAACTTAAGAGTGAAAGAAATATATAGGACGATGTGATATGTTCAGAATGTGATGAAAAAATAAAGATATAGAAAAATAAAATAAAAATTTGAATAAAAATTTAAAAATTTAAAATATTTAAATATCATTATTCTTAATCTTCACACCATTGTGTGTAGAAATATCCAACATATACGAACAAATTCATAAAAAAA
>JBBPBR010000001.1:41772292-41793288 GCA_037974775.1 Cicer pinnatifidum | reverse complement strand
ATTAAATATATTTTCAATCCTTATAAAATTACGATCTTTTAAGTTTAATTTATAAAATTTTTTATTCACTTCTGGTATTTATTTTGATTATATAGGACTTTTTTAGGAATTAAAAATATTACTCATTTTACAAAAATAATTTTTAAAATAGAGACTAAAAGTAAATAATTTTTTTTTTTAAAATCTAAAATATTAAAAACATTTTTATAGAGACTAAAATATATTTGATCATTTTTTAATTATTAATTTCTTTTTATTAAGACTTAATTTTTTAAAAAATTATATATTTTTTTATTAAAAATCTAATTTTTAAAATTAGAATACGACTGTAAAATATTTAAAAGAGATCTATTTGATTGTCAGCAAACAACCATATTTTTTTACTTATATTCAAAATGCATGAAACATGGTTGTTTTGGTCAGTGAGCTCAACTTTGTCATTACTTTCTCTTCACTTTACTTTATATAGGTTTGAGGAAACGTACAATCATTTCTATCTTGTGAGGTAAATCGTCTGAAAAGCAACCCTCAGGTTATTTAATGAAGACAACTAAAAGTCTATAAGAGATTCTAAACTAGCCACATAGAAGGGAACCCAGTTGAATTAATTACTAAAAATATATTGGTGGGTTGGGTTGTAATTAAAGCATGATCTTGTTGATTTGATTTTCTGTGTCTTATAAAAGAAAAAAAATCAATTTGTTTGTTGATGAATAATGAGAGAGAGCCTGCAAAAGACTGAGGGGGAGTTTTGGGGCATCAAAGAAAGAACGTGCTTATGTACAGTTCAGCCTCTGCATAGATTCCTCCTCATCCAATCCCTTTAATCTCTCTCTCTCTCTGATCTCACTATCTCTATGTATATATGGAGTGGGTCAGTGCACAAAAAGGTATGAAAAAGGGAGAGTGTTCTCATGCCAAAATGCTAACGGCTAAGAAAAGGTAGTGTTGGAATGTGGAATGAGGGAGTAACATAAAAGTAATAAATAGTAATTTATCAATAGTAAAGTAAAGCAAAATAGAAAATGAATTATGATTAAACTAATCAATTATATACAATTAAATCTCTAAGTTGGTGCTCGAAATTTTCAGAAGCTTACAAGTAATTTATGAGTAAATATTTCAAATTGGTCTACTTTTAATACTTTTACCCAAAATTGGTCCCTAAAAATTACCAATGGATATCAAATTAATGCTCAACATTGCTAAATGCTAGTCAGATGATAACATGTGACAATGACTGACAATTTCATTTTTTTTTTTGTCAATTTCTTAATTTTAGAAACTAACATGATTGCATACTATAACCTATAATTTCAAAAATCAAAATAGGTATCACTCAACATGTGCATTAACTAGACCTAATACTTTTCAAAAACTTTTAGACCTACAACTTGAGCTAAGATATGGCTGACTTAGGAAAATATCCCTGTAGTCATCATCATCATCATCTACATAACAGTGTTTTTCTTATAAGGTTCAAGGCTGGCTAGGTGGATGAATGAATGTTTAGAAATAGAATAATGTTATGCCTGTGAGGGTACGTACTACATACAGTGTGGGGGCTTAGAGTTCACATTCACAGTATCAATATGAGCTGGACTGGGAAGTATCATTTGTTGTTGTTATGTTAGAAAGAGTGTCATAAACTGCAATGGGTTTTGTGTTCATTTGGAATTTAGTACTGTCATCACAACAGCTTTTTTACGGTTTACTGTAGCTCAACCAGAAGGGTTGGAGCTTTGATCTCAATATAGCATTTTCATTTTTATTTTATTTTCCTTTCTTCAGTTGTACAACAAAACGACAACAGCAAACCACTAAGATTTGGAAATGGTTGGGGAAAATTTGCCTGTGTCACCAAATCGTTCCAATCCTTGGCGTTTTTGTATAGATACACACAATTACAACTAGGACTTCATCTATTATTATATGATTATTATATCAGCCAAATCGTGAACCCAAAGTGAGATCTACCCTTTGTTTGGACTGGAAAATAAAGTGAAAATAAAGAAGGTAAAAATAAAAAAAGTTGATGGTATGAAAGTGAGTTGATTTTCTAATTGTTTGATAGGACTGAAAGTGGATCTAAATGAAAATAAAATATTATCTTTTCATATTTTATCGAGTAGAAAGTAAAAGAAAAATAAAGTGTATATTTATAAAATTTAAAAAATGAGCATTGTTATTTCTTATCAAATATTTATTCAAAAAAGAGAAGAATTAATAAAAATAGTGTTTGACCATACATGGGAAGAGTTGGTGATTACGAGTTGTGAGTGTATGTGATGACAGATATAACTCTTCTCCTATAAAAATATATTGTAAAAATTAGCATTTTCTGAAATAAATATATCATCAAATAAAGAATTATTGTATGATAAAAAGATGGTGATAAAATTGAAAAATAGACCTACAAACTTCGTCTTAGGTGACATTACTCTCTAAAATGGGAGAAGAGCATAACTATGGAAGACACACCACTTTTCTAGTGCATGTTTGAGTTCTCGGTGAGATTGGTAAAATTAATGTAACTCACCGTGATTTTGTCAATCCATTCACGAAACTAAACATAGGCTAAAAAATTTTGCCCACCATAATAGCATTTCAAACAACGGAAGTGTCTTAATTTTTGATTTTTTCATCCATCCTCCCATCTTCTACCCTTCTCCCCATCCAAACACAACACTAAAGTTAAAATAAAATAGATTACTACTTTACTTTAAAGTGAATGAAGTATGAACTCTAGGTTGGATCTTAGTGAGAACATATACTTTTTAATACATATATTTCTTTTTAAAGAATCAGTAATATTTAGAAACGTTTTTTGGACCTACAGTCATTGTTTCATTGGCCTATGACTAGAACGGGGAGTTGGGTGGACCCAAGAGTTTGATTTAATGGAACTGGGTTGCACACAAATTTTCAAAAGTTCCAGAAAAAATGAATGGGCCGATTTACTACCAACCAACCAACAAGGAATGCTACTTTAGATGGAGTAAGTGTTATGTAGCCCCACGGTGCTGTGGGTTCCTGTTTTTCTAATTTCTGCTAGTATTCCGAATATAGGGTAGATCCTTGTTGATATACATTGAAAACCATAAATTTGAGAAGAAAAAAAAACCCATAAATTTGAGATATGAAATTACCCTCTTGGTCTCAAAATATAAATAAAAATCGATTAAATAAAATTGATGTATTTAGTTCAAAATTTAGACTAAATACATCACCTTTCTTTGACTCATTTTTGCCGATATTTTGAGACAGAGTACTTTAGAAAACTGTTAGAGATGGCAGAACTTATATATCCATAAAATTACAATTTTTTTTTTGTTGCAACAAATTGATTATTTTTCATTGCAATGATGTTTTAAATTTACAAAACCATGAAATTACAATGTTTTTTGTTGCAATAAATTGATTGTTTTTCACTGCAATGAAGTCTTAAATTTACAACAAGAATTCAGCGGTATTTTTTTTTTAAAACAAATTAAGTGATAATCAAAAGTAACCTAAATACAACTAGTAACTGGATGCAAATTTCTAAGCCCTTAAGTGGTACTCCATCCGTCTCAACATATAAACAAAAATTGGTCAAAGAAAGTTGATGTATATGATCCAAATTTATGTTAACTTGAAGAAATAAATTTAAGAGGTCAAGGGTAAAAGGCATGATAGTGAATCTTGAAACGTACATATGGAAAATATGGAAGTTGATTGAGGTGACGCGAATTCACCCAGAACCTTCGGTGGCTGCTTTCTCTGCAAAATTGTAAATAAAACTATGAACAAAAAATGGTTTAAGTATGCAAATTACTAATCAAATCAATGCAAACTATGATTAAAATGATAGTGCATATTTTCAAGTAATTGGGTATGATACAAGCATCTTATCATCATTACAAATCAGTGTCGTAACTTGTACATTCTTTAACAACACTATATATCCAACTAATAACCATTGTAATAGGCTAATGGCAAATAGGATCACTATTTCACCAGCTTGTTAGAAAATATCTAATGCATGCTTGATTCTCTTGTCATCTACAAAGGCATAGCATACACTTGGCAAGTTATAGATATTCTAAATCAGAGTGCTAGGTGCTTTTGGTTTTCTGATCAGTTTGTCATGTAGTCAATCCTAACTGCACGGAATATACCTCAAGTCCTTTGATTCTCATTACTGTTAGAATCATATCTTAGACACTTTAATTAATAGGGTTGTCATAATCTTCTGAGGCCCTACCAGCATATGTGGCTGTTTTTGGTTTTGGATTTGGTGAGCCAATATCCATTTGAAGAAACATTTACCTTGGACACTGCATAGCATGTTAGACATTATTGAGCCAAACTTGATTTTAACTGCGTAAACTTTAAAGCAACAATTTGTTGCTTTTGTGGTGAGTAAATATTATATTACTGTTTCAAAAATATAAAATGAAAAGTCAAATCTTTCTTGGTCATTATATATCGAATTATCTAAAAGTGATTTTTGTTAGTACCAACTAAATAATATTCATCAGGTCAAAATTAATTGACTGAAGTTCACTTGGAAACAAAACCAAGTTTGCATTTTGCAAACTCTAGCACAAGCATACTTTCCATATCAAGCCAGAGCAGCCATGATGCTTCTGGCCAACCTGATAAGACAATTATTTTGATATGCACTTATGCAGTATGCCAGCCAGAGTGATTGATCCTAGTGTTTTCTACTCGTGGGAAGTGCATGTGGGTTCAAGAGTTTCCTTAAAGGAGAAAACACAATTGTTGATCCCTGACTAGTGAAAAAAGTTGCCTAGGTACTTTCTCCAGAGGGAAATCAATAAGGTCACATGTTGGCAAAGAAGAGAAGTCCCTGAAATTGTACATGGTGATGCACTGATGCAGTTCAGCTAATTAGCATGAATGCGATGGAAGACATGAATTATAAATTTTAATTCTAGCACAAAATACCGTGTTCCAAGAGTATTTGTGTGGAATGGAGTATATAATAATTAATTTGGTAGAGCAGACACTCATAGTATGAAGTTTCAATGTAGTTGAATAGCTCATAAACCCAGAAGTTATTATTCTTAAGCAACTTGGTCGTACAGAAGCACTAATGAGATAGCTAGTTGAGATGATACAAGCAAATAACAATCAGACTCATAAAAATGTAACTTGCAAAGAAAAACAACAGATATGCCGTTAAATACAGCACTAGAATAAATTTAAAATCATTTCACCAGAGTCACTTGCCCACAGTTAGCAAAAAGGGAGAAAATTATAATAGATCTGCTCAAGTAATTGTAAGAGAGGGCAGAAACAAATGGTAGTTAGTTATAGGCAGTTATTTATTTTATTAGCAGTTACTGTTTTTATAATTAGTAGCAGCTATTAAGTTAGATATTTATTGTATGTGAATAAATAGGGAACTGCAGCCTGTTATTGTTTAGGCAGAAAAACAGAAAAGTGGTATTTGGAAGGGAGAGACCAAGCTCTCGAATTCTTGGAAGAGAGAGACCCAAGACTCTCGAATTTCTTGGGAACCGATTGTGTAAACCTATTCTACCATCAATAAAAGTTGTTTATTCTCTTAAAATATTAATGTTTGGTACCGGTTTCTATCGGTAATCAGCTATCTGCCATAATTTTAGACTTTTTTCTTCATGAAATATGCAACAGTGACTAATTATTTAATCTAGAACTGTCAGGTATAGATCAATCACAAAACAGGTAAGACAGTTGACCAAAGTAAATTTAATTTTCCATTGCAGAGTAATAAAACTGTGTAATGACTAAACAGAGACCATCGGAAGGGGAGGGGGAGAATTTCCAACACTAGCAGTTAGTAATTATTAGAAAATAACTATAAGATTAAGCCTTTGTAGACATGTTTATACCATGAGT
The DNA here is from genome assembly GCA_037974775.1 of Cicer pinnatifidum. Lineage (NCBI taxonomy): Eukaryota > Viridiplantae > Streptophyta > Magnoliopsida > Fabales > Fabaceae > Cicer > Cicer pinnatifidum. Next base: position 41,787,399 of record JBBPBR010000001.1, on the reverse strand, counting down.
AGTCCCAGTAGACATGATGCGGTCTATATTATCAATCCGTCCTTGTATGGATTTTAGAAGTGAATTCAGGGATAAAACTCTTTTCCTAACACTGGATATCTTGGCAGCATGCTGCATTATGAATGGCAAAGGTGCATCTTCGAGCAACTGATCAAGTTCTGCCCAAAAAAGACAAATTTCAGGTTACCAAAGCTTAGACCTAGAGTATTTAAAAATTACGACATCGTGGAATTATAGGAGATCTTTAGCAGAGGCATTAACACTACGCAAAACTGAAATTATAGCAAGTTAAAAAGACAACCCATATTAGCACACTACAGCAGCAAGTTTGACAGGCAAATTAAGACTTCAACTGAGAGCAGATCGGGAGAGAACAATGTTTTTATCATCATGCAGACAACTGGATATCTTAGGTGCCGTTCGGGGTGGTTGTGAGCTTTTGATTTATGGTTTTGAAAGTAAATTTCAAAACCAAAACCTATTCGGGTAAAATGGAGCTAGGTTGATTTTTTACTTAATTTCAAAACAGTTTTTTCCTAAAACTCAACCCAAAAAATAGGTTTTCTGTTGTGCCTTTCTGTTAGTTCAGTTATGTTAGTTAGTGTAGGTTAGTTTCTATTACTGAACCTGTTCTCTATATATAAAGAGAATGAATTTAGCTGTAGGTTTTATCTTTTGTTTTGTGTTGGTTTGGACTGGAATATTTCCAGTTGAAGAGAGTAGCCTCTCTTCTGTACCTTTTTATTCATTTGTGATAAATAAGACTACAGAAATGAATAAACTCCCTTTCTGGATAAGAAATTATCCAGAAACCTAACAGTTCTCGTATTTTTAGATACAATAGTTAAAGCAAGTTGTTCGTTCAAATTAATATTCACTCTTCCTGGCTAGTAACTCTCAAACCAGGAGGCTAAGATGAGGACCCTGATAGACTCACAAAAAATAGGGATCAATGAAAAAATAAAATGATAGATGAAATGTGGATTTATTGATTTATGGAAGAAGGGAAAATTCTGTTAAAATGTATAAACCAGAGCAGAGCTCCACAGAAAATAATATTTTCCTAATACGACGATAATAATAACAGTGCATAATCAATGCTGCACTACCCTCCTCCATTTATTCCCTTATGTGTAACTGAAATTCCTAGAACGCAGAGAGTTCCCCTGCCATGTCATTAATAGAATGACTCTTCTCTTTTTTATCCTTGCGAACATACACTCTCCACACAGCAGGTTTGGGCGTTTCACTAGTCTTAGGTCCGATAGTTCTACCAGACCCTCATAAAACTTGCCTGTCTGGACCATATAACTTACTAGCATAACTTATTCCCATATATGAATCTTTATGAGGGTTAAACTAAAGGTTTAAACTAAAGGTATCATACAAAATTAATACCAGAACCATTAACTGCAAAAGCCAATTTAAAACTCCCAAGAATTGAATCAAGCAGCACCACATTACAAAAGCTTCTTCTAAGTTGAGAGAATTATATAATTATTTCCAGCTTTTTATTTCATAGGGTTAAACATTCTTATAAAGGAAAAGAAAGGGAAGAGCAACATAATGGCAGTAAAAGCTTTACTTATTTAACCTTAAATTAGCAATAATAAGGTTACCAAATCTATAAGAAAGCAATGACTACAACTGTTACTTGCCCAATGATTCATCAACTCTCTTTTCCACTTCACTTTCTAGCAAGGAAATCCATATTCAAATGCTTGTCAGGAGAACAAAACTTCCAACAACAGAAATCAAAACCTTCCTGGTACACCTCAAGTCACGAATTCTTTCCAGTATACTATAGAATAAGTAATAACATCTTATATCACCTTTTTAAGCTTTTTCTTAGTTTTTAAAATACAAAACTAAGAAATTGATTACAACCATAGATGGTTAATTGTAAGCAAGTAACCTATAACCTACCTCCTACTTTACCCACCCAGAGCTTGGGTTAGAATTTTTTCCAAAGCATCTGGTACAATAAAATAGATGTTAGTAGCATATGCAAAGTAGTGGGATTGATTGTTTGTCTGTTGATCTCATAGCAAAATCTCACTACTGTTAGTACGACTACAGAAATTGATATTCCTTTGTTAGGCCCATTGAGTATATACTGTCCATTGGTTCAATAGTAGGTTAAACTGAATAGTTTCAATGTTACTACCTACTTAACCAGTTTATAGAGTAGCACTCATAGAAACTCTTTGCAGTAACAAGAAAAACAAACCCAGAAAATCTTGGTCCTGATGGCCTGTCTATGCACATGTAAATTCATTGGAGACTTGGAACCATATAGGATAAAGATAAACATCTCAAGAAGTGCTTGGGGAAAAATAAATATTAAAAAAATGTTGCAATATGAGGGTTTTTTTATGTCTGAACAACAACTTGTATAAATTAAAATTAATTTCTATAGTTATTTTTTCAGAAATTCTCTCATTTAACTAAACTTCCATACAAATATTATGAACTTATAAGGACTTTTCAGCAAGTGAAGAACCATGAAATTATTTAATTGAGTAGCTCCTAAAGTTGGCTTTAGATTATATTGGCAACTTCATATAATATCTATTATTATCCAAAATAAACTACATCAAACGGTTGTCTAGCCTACACTCAGAATCAAACTTCGTCAGAAACCATAACACAACTCGTCCTTCAGAAATAAACATGGTAAAAGTTCCTACATGGCAAAGGGCCCATTACCCATTCGGCCCACTATAGAAAATTTGAGGAGCGCTACGTTTCACATCTTGCGTTTCTAAAAAACTACACATACTTCTAGAATTGTACTTCCGAATGGCATAATTTGTTCAGAAGTACATCACAATTCATATTGGGAGGTGGGGAAAGTATATTTCCAGGCCCTTCTAAAAGGTGTTCCTTTGAGAAAGATAAACATGGGAAAGAGATCATGACCTTTAGAGGAGACATCCTAACTTTCAGCTTGATAAGATAATTGTAGCCCTAAACTCAACACCATTCATCACAGGTATGTACACTATCTAACTCATAAAACGGGGTCTCTGCAGCTATTTGAATTAAAATCAAACGGCTACGCTTAAATTGACTTAAACTACATTGCAAAATCTAAACCAAATCGGACAGCTGAAAGAAATACATTTCCTCTTAAACTCTCACTAACTTGAGTGTTGGTGTGCTTTTGCAGTTACCTACCACCACACACCATCGTGAACAAAATACGTTTGGATTTCGGACATAGCATTACTAATTAATAATATAAATACAACAACAAATTCCTGCAATATTAATGGACTAAATCATATTACTGGACATAATATTTCGGACATAACATAGCATTACTAATTTTACACTAACATTCAATAAGAAACGGCTATAAAATAGGCCGGCAAAATGATGAGTTGTAAAATTATTTTACATCCCCCAACATAACCATTAAACTCAGTAATAATGACACAATGAAGATAACAGGAAAAACAAAAATCTACTTGCAAGGTGCAATACAAGACATATATAATATAAATTGAGTCTAATTTTGGTATTCGATAATATAATCAGGCATTAAAAAAAATTCAAAACCAAATAACACAACAGTTAATTTTGAAATTACGCATAGTGTTATAAATTAGTATCGGAAGAAAAATGAGTATGCAAAAAATACCTCCTGTGAGACGATCAATAGAGGAAGAGAGATGGTTTTGGCTCATGAGAGTTTGTTGAGCTCTGAAATCGAAATCCCTAATGACGGTGGAGAGGATCGAGGACAATCCTTTCGCCAATAAATCGGAGCTCTTTGTTAGGGAATCGCCGGAGTTATCGGTTTCAGAACTGTTATCGCCGGCGTGAGAAGTCGAAGGTTCCGTTTGAACGAAGACGGTGTCGTTTTCATCGGGTGAAGTGTAGTGAGTGTTAGTTGAGGTTTCCATTGTCGTTTCGTTCAGTTGTTCAGCGCGTTTAAGGATTACGGTGGGAGTAGTTTCACGACGGAAGTGATGGTGGTAAACTATCGTTTTAATTACTAGTAAAGATTTTTTTTTTTCATTCATTTTGTAGCCAATATTTTTTTTGATTATTTTTATTATAGACTATTAATTCGTTTATTAATAAGAAATTATATATAAAACAAAAGAAAATGATAATTTCTAGCATTATATATTAATAAATGAATCTAACGCAAAAGAAAAGATTGGTATATCATTTAAACAAAAAAAGATAGCATTGTCATCAAACTTTAGCATCACATACTAAGAAATGAATCTAACACAAAAGAAAAAATAGGTACATTATTATTTGGAAAAAAAATAGTATTGTTTCTTTTAGAAAATAACTAAATGGTTATAGAATGAATTTCAAAAAAAAGCTCACATTTCAAAAAAAATAAAAAACTATGTATAAACTACTAATAAACTCATCATTATTGTTGGAGAAGATTCTCCCACAAGCCGATGAGTCATCAATATGGATGTAATCATCAATGCTCATATTTGTAACCTTCACATGAGTTTAATCCATGCTTTTTCATTAGGCCCACCATGATCATGGGTTGAGACCTTATAAGATAATCAAGATAAAGACTTAAGTCAAAGTCATCACCATGGTCGTAGTTATGATGAAGGTTTTGTGAGTCATAATGAGACATGAGGATGATTAAAGTTTCAAAGAAGATAAATTTAGAGAGATTTAAAACATTTGGAGAATGTAGAGAAAATATAGAATCAACAAGAAGCATAATACAAAAGATGGAAATATAAGAAATTCAAGTTTGACTAAGGCAGTTTATAGAAGAGGATCAATGATAAGGAACGAGTTAAATGTGGTGATTTGTCAAAGAAAATTCAACTACTTTTCATCCATTCACTTACTGAGAAGGATTTGCAATGACTAGTTTTATGTTTTAGAGTGCAATAATTATATATATTCATGTGGTGATTACTATTTGTGTCGTATTAGTGTCCTATTATCTTTCAGCTCAATACAACGACTAGTATAATGTAACGATAATTTATTTACACCAAAAAATTATAAGTTACTAGCCGAGCACGACAAATAGCCAAATTTAGTATGGTTGAATTCTTCTTAGTCGAATTGAAGATTATTCGAACTAACAACAATCGAATACTAGTTAAACGAGTCTCAGTTTCAAAAAGGACTACAATGGTCGTATGGTTTTTAGAGACAATTTAAACACGTGAGAATTAATAATTTTGATCATTTCTATTTTAAACATGGTTTTTCGCTTAATGATGATTCTGTGACTACTTCTAACGATTATAGTTCTCCTAAATCCAACCCATCTTATGGTAAGGTCTCTCAATTCACTACTGACCAAAGTAATCAACTCAAGCATTCACTTCAACAATTTGGTTCCTCTTTTCGAAATCAATCTCAACCTACAAATCAAATTTCTCAAATTATTGGAGCTCCCTCTCATCAACTGAATTCTATTTTAGGTCATATTTCTCCAAACTATTGGATTCTTGACATTGGTGTTACCGGCCATGTCACTTGTAATTCCAAATAATTTATCACTTGTCATGAAATTAAATCAATTCATGTTACATTGTCAAATAGAAATACTGTTATGATTATACATTCAGGAACTATATATTTTACAAATGAATTTAAACTTTTCAATGTTTTATATATTCCTTATTTTACCTTGAACATTATTTTCATTCAACAATTAATTATTTCTTTGAATTGTAAATTAATTTTTGTTGATTCTCAATGTGAGATTCAAGATCCTACATACAAGATGATTGGGCATGCTAAACTTTTGAATGGTTTATATCATCTGAAACAACCTATTAATGATGTCAAACATTTTGTATTGTATTCTTTATATTCTAGAACGTCATATACTTCTTTTTGATTTCTGACATCTTAGATTAAAGCACTCTTCTAATAATGTTCTTACTCATATTTGTAAATATTTTCCATATGTGAGTTTCAATTCAAATAAAATTTGTGATTCTTGTTATCTTGCCAAACAATCTAGATTACCCTTTCATGCTAGTAATACTATTTTTTTATAATGCTTTTAATTTGATTCATATGGATATTTGGAGACCCTTGTTCCACTCTTCTATTCATGGTCATAAATATTTTCTAACTATTGTTGATGATTGTACTAGCCACCCTTAGATCTCTGACATGAACACCCTTATAATAATGTTCTTTCTCATATTTGTAAACATTTTCCATATGTGAGTTTCAATTCAAATAAAATTTGTGATTCTTGTTATCTTGCCAAACAATCTAGATTAACCTTTCGTGCTAGTAATACTATTTTTTATAACACTTTTGTTTTGATTTATATGGATATTTGGGGACCCTTGTCCCATTATTCTATTCATGGTCATAAATATTTTCTAACTATTGTTGGTGATTGTACTAGACACGCTTAGATTTATCTTATGAAAGCTAAATTCGAAACTTGAAAGTTAATGCATGATTTTGTTGTTTTAATTAAAAATCAGTTTGACAAAGTTATTAGGACTGATAATGGTGTTGAGTTCTTGTATCATGAATTTGATGCAAAATTTGTAATTCTATGTCAAACATCATATGTTGAAACTCCACAACAAAACTCAGTTGTGGAAAGAAAACATAAGACATATTTTAAATGTTACTAGATGCTTGCTTTTTCATGTTAATCTTCCAAAAATATTTTGGTCTTTTGCTGTCAAATATGTCATTTATCTCATTAATAGATTACTATCAGCATCCATTGATAATCATAGCCCTTATGAGTTGTTATATAAACATTTCCTTGATCTTAATGAATTGAAAGACTTTGGATATCTTTGCTTTGTTTCTATTTTGCAACAACATTGAACTAAATTAGATCCTAGATCTAGAAAATGTCTATTTCTTGGATATAAATTTGGCACTAAAGACTTTATTTGTTATGATTTACATACTAGAAAAATTATATTTTCTAGACATGTTATTTTTCATGAAAATGTTTTTCCATACTTATCTAGTAATGATTTTTCTAAAGTGATTTGTACTTTTGAGGTGATTTGTGTAATTTTAATATTCTGCTTGAACCTATAGAACTAGATTGTGTCAATAGTAAAAATAGTAATTATAATTTGAATGATATTAATGTCATGTCTACTCGTGATGAAAATAATTATGTACATGAAGAACCTTTTATACAACCTATTATTCATAAATCAACATCTAAAGGCTTAACCTCATGACCCAACATCTTTTAGAAGAATTATTGGACGTTTGATTTACTTGACCAACATACGACTTGATATCACTTTCTTCGTGTAACAACTTTGCCAATTTATGCAATCACCGACTAACGATCATTACATGGTAGCCATGAGGATAATCAAATACATAAAAACTGCACAAGCCCAATGATTTTTTACTCATCAACGTCCATACTTCAATTGTGAGCGTTTAGCGATTTTGATTAGGCAACCTGCCCATAAACAAAAAGGTTTATAACTGATTTTGTATATTTTTTGGATCATCGTTGATCTGTTGGAGGTCTAAGAAATAAAACATTGTATCGCGTTCATATTTAAAATCATAGTATAGAGCATTAGCATCAACAACTTGTGAAATTCAATAGATACATAAATTGATTGTATAGTAATTGTGATAATCAATCAGCCAAGAATGTTGCATCAAATCCAACATTCAATGAGATAACAAAACATATAAAAATTGATTGTCACATTGTTCTCGACAAAGTACAAACTGAATTTTTCAAATTCTTGCTCTGCAGATTGTCACTTGAACGTGCAACATTCAATTCAAATCTTAGCAAGCTAATAATTATTAGCATACATTCTCCTTGAATGTGATGTTAGTTCTATATTAGTTAGTTTTATTAGGCCTTTATTTTTGAATTGTTATAACTATTTTGTTGGTTGCCTTTCAGATTTTTTGTTATTTTATGTTACCGAGCTACCATTATAAATAAACACATGTTGTATTTATTTCTCAATTAATAAATGATAAAAATAATAGGTTTAATTGCAGTTTTGGTCCTCTTATTTTAGCTGAATCGCGAAAATAGTTCATCCATTTTATTTCTCCCCAGTTTTGGTCCCTCAAACATAATTTTGGTCCAAAACTTGATGATTTTTTTTTTTTTTTTGCATTTATTTAAGGCACACAATGTCTCAAGATCTCATTTGCAACAATTGTACTTAAATCTATGATCATAAATGGTGTAGTACGACTTCAAAAAATAAAATTTCATCAAATTTTGGACAAAAATTTTGTTTGGGGGACCAAAACTGGGGGAAACAAAATGGAGGAATTACTTTTGCGATTCAGTTACAATAGGGGGACAAAAATTGCAATTAAGCCAAAATAATATTAATTAAATAAGTTTTAAACAAAAACTAGTGTTATTGAATAAAATTAGTCTCTATACAAAATTAAGTAAAATTTAAATATATAAATTTTTGTTTTATTATAATTTTAGTAAATTAAATATATTTTTGATAAACAAATTCTTATAATTAATTAAACTTCTATAACGTCCTTTACCAACCAAACTATCTTGCACATTTTTATTTTTTATAAATCTCGATTAACATCTCCCAATAAATGACCAATGTTATACTAAAAAAATAAACCTTTTAATATTATAATTGTACAGACGATTACACTATATATTTTTCTTAAGTAAAAAAACAAATATTGTATGGATAGATGTGTTTAGTCTAGAAAAAAGTTGGAATCGGTTAATAACCCAAAATTTATATTTTAGTTTTTTAATTTTAAAAATTAAAAAACTTAATTAAATAACTTGTTTTTAAAAAACTATTTTATAAAATTATATTTAATATTATATTATTTAAAATTAAAAAAACAAAATAAATGATATTTTATTTTTGATTTTTAATTTTTTAATTTTCTAATAAAAAACTATTTAAAAAAATTAAATTATTAAATAAGTAATTTGTTTTTTTCATCTCTAAATTTATTTTTAAAAACAGTTTCTTAAACAAATTTTTTCTTTAATTTTATTCTTTATAATAATTTTCTAGATAAAATTTGTAAAATTATTTTTAAATATTTATACAAGGGTTTTGCATTCTCAGATTCAGTTACCTCATCTCCTACGGCAATTACTATCGTTCGGAAAAGCTTGAGAGCGTAGCGTTCGTTATCAAACATGAGGGCTAAGGTAAATCATCTTTCTTAGATTATTCCCTTTTCTTCCCTATCATCCACTCTTATTCGTGCAGATGTTTTTTTTTTAAATTGTATTGACAATTTTGTTTAATTATTTTATAATAGTTTTTACCTGTTCAAGGATTTTGAGGATTAGACACAATTACTGTTTGGTTTAGGGTTTGAAACAGTTTGATAATTTTTTAGGCTTAAATATGTTTTTTTTTTCTTCCTTTTTAAAATTATCCCTGTTTGGATTTGATATCTGACCGGATCCACAATCACCAGTAGAACAAGTAAATTTGCCGGTTGAGGTTGAACATTGTGATCTGCCCCAGAATCTACCGCTCCACAGAGAAGGGGCATTAAGAGTGGATGAAGCTTTGGAGGCTAGCTCAAAACCGGTCGAGATTTCTTGTGAGCCTCCACCACCAGTGAGTTCTCTTAGAAGTAAACAACATGACAAATAGAAAAGATATGTTCGAATATGAGATATCGTGTCAAGCCTAACAATATCAACACTTGAATTAAATCTTACCGATTTTCACTCAACAAGTGAATTTGATTCTCTCATTAACCGGACCCGAAGACAGAATCTGCGCACAAAATAAGTTGACAGTTTTATGTTTTTGTATTTGTGTTTGCCACCTTCTTTCTCCTTCTCTCAATCTCTTCTCTTCCATGTGGAAGCAATTATCTCCATCATTCCACTAAAACAAAGGTGGCTCCCTCTGTCCCCACCAACATCCCTTCTCACCTTGGTCTCAGGCTCCTCAGGGGTGCCTTAAATGTAGGAGATTTAAAGCGTGCCCACCAATTGTTTGATAATATTCCTCAACCAGACCCTACTACTTGTTCCACTCTAATTTCAGCTTTAACCACTCATGGACTTCCAAATGAAGCCATAAAGCTCTATGCTTCATTGCGGGCACGTGGGATCAAACCCCAAAAGCCGGTGTTCTTCGCTGTTGCCAAGGCTTGTGCTGCTTATGGTGATGCCTTGAGAGTCAAGGAAGTTCATGATGATGCGATTCAGTGTGGGGTGATATCTGATGTTTTTGTTGGAAATGCATTGATTCATGCCTATGGTAAGTGTAAATGTGTCGAGGGTGCGATACATGTTTTCGATGCTTTGGTTGTTAGAGACGTGGTTACTTGGACCTCGTTGTCCTCGTGCTATGTTAATTGTGGATTACCCCGGCAGGGTCTGAACGTTTTTCGTGAAATGAGAAGGAATGGGGTGAAGCCGAATCCAGTGACTGTGTCTAGCATTTTGCCTGCGTGCTCAGAATTGAAAGATTTGAAATCGGGTAAAGAGATTCATGGATTTGCAGTGAGACATGGGATGGTTGAAAATGTGTTTGTTTGCAGTGCACTTGTGAGCTTGTATGCAAAATGTCTTAGTGTAAGAGAAGCTCAAGCAGTGTTTGATTTGATGCCACGTCGAGATGTTGTGTCTTGGAATGGAGTTTTAACAGCATACTTCACAAATAAAGAATATGAGAAGGGTCTTTCCATGTTTTCTCAGATGAGCAGAGATGGAGTTAGAGCAGATGAAGCTACATGGAATGCTATTATTGGTGGATGCATGGAGAACGGACGAATAGAGGAGGCAATGGAAATGCTTAGGAAGATGCAAAATATGGGATTTAAACCTAATGAAATAACAATTAGTAGTATCTTACCTGCTTGCGCTTTTTCAGAAAGCTTGAGAATGGGCAAGGAGATACACTGCTATGCCTTCAGGCATTGGAAAGTTGAGGACTTGACAAGCACAACAGCTTTAGTGTATATGTACGCCAAATGCGGTGATTTGAATCTTTCAAGGAATGTCTTCGACATGATGCCCAGAAAAGATGTTGTTGCTTGGAACACAATGATCATTGCTAATGCAACGCACGGGAACGGAAAAGAAGCGCTTCTTCTCTTCGAGAAGATGCTACTATCGAAGGTCAAGCCTAATTCTGTTACTTTTACCGGTGTTCTATCTGGTTGTAGCCATTCAAGGCTAGTTGAAGAAGGACTCCGGATATTCCATTCGATGGGCAGAGATCATCTGGTAGAACCTGATGCAAATCACTATTCATGTGTGGTTGATATCTATAGCCGTGCTGGTCACCTCGATGAAGCATACGCTTTTATACAGAAAATGCCTATGGAACCAACTGCTAGTGCTTGGGGAGCACTCCTTGGTGCTTGTAGGGTTTATAAGAATGTGGAGTTGGCAAAAATTTCAACTAAGAAACTGTTTGAGATTGAACCCAACAACCCTGGAAATTATGTTTCTTTATTCAACATACTTGTTACTGCCAAATTGTGGAATGAAGCTTCAAAAATCAGAATATTTATGAAAGAGAGAGGAATTACTAAAACTCCAGGATGTAGTTGGCTTCAAGTGGGAAATAGAGTTCACACTTTTGTTGTTGGAGACAAAAGTAATATGGAGAGTGATAAAATCTATAACTTTTTGGATGAGTTGGTTGAGAAAATGAAACTGGTTGGATATAAGCCTGACACTGATTATGTTCTGCAAGATATCGATCAAGAGGAAAAAGCAGAGAGTCTTTGTAACCATAGCGAGAAGCTTGCTGTTGCCTTTGGGATGCTTAATTTGAATGGACAATCGACAATACGCGTTTTTAAGAACTTGAGAATTTGTGGTGACTGTCACAATGCTATTAAGTATATGTCTAAGGTTGTTGGCGTGATGATTGTTGTGAGAGACTCGTTGAGGTTTCATCACTTCAAAAATGGAAATTGTTCTTGTAATGACTTATGGTGATTATTTGAATCAGATTATTGGGATTAAGTGGTGACAATTATCCTATTTGGGTCTGTCTAACTCAAATTTCATTAGAATAATTAATGCTTAGATAATTATCCTATTTGACAATTATCCTAAAGTATTTTTGCTTAGATAATTAATGCTATTTTATGTGAAACCCATCTACTGTTAATGCCACTAGTATTGGGTATTAAGATTTCTGCCTAAAGTACATGTTATAATTAATGAGCCATTGAGATGCTGGTGGAATTTTGTCAATTCGTGAGGAATGAAAGTAAGTTCATCTTTGAATAACAGTTATTAATGTAATCATGTTTGAACCATTCTTGAAAACTATGGTCTATCTGAAGACTCTGAACCTTATTTCTTGTATTTTGATGACGTCATGTCCTTGCAGGCCCATGGGGTCTGATTTTAGGAAGTGATGTGGAGAGTATTAGTGGAGTGATGCTGCAGTTGTGTTTGATTTAGCATTGTGTGACATTGAATTGCTGTAGTGATATATAATCTAATGCATAAAAATATAGCCTTCTTGATAGCCATTTTTTGTCTTAAGTTTTATTTTGATTTTTCACGTTTGTCTAACTCAATGATGTTATGTATCAGTGGAAGAAGAAGCGCATGAGGAGGTTGAAGAGGAAGCGCCGAAAGATGAGACAGAGATCCAAGTAGGTCCATTGGCAGGCATCATTCTTTCCATTCTTCTATGTACCTGCTTCATGACTTGTTAGCAAGTTCAGGTCTAATGATGTGAGGTTTGGTTGGGAGGGGAAGCTTCTCTCTAGACATAGTTTAGCTGTACTGTTCTAAGACAATTGATTTTGAGTGTTATTTTTGGTATTGATGCATGTACTGGTTTGGTATACTGACTGATTGATATATTTATATGGCTTATATATTAGAATATTAAGACTTGCATGAAAATTTGATCCTTTTATTTATGCTGAAATTTACCCTTAATCATTATGAAATCATGTTTTATGATAACTTATAACATGATATACCTTCCTGGATTAGCTATAGATACGGCTTTCTTTCACTTACATCATCTTTTGTGATTGAATCCATGTAAAGTCACATGAATGAGGTGGGGAAAATATTTTTGTCGTGAGACCATTTTCATGTGAATTTGGAATATTTAAGTTATGAAGAATGATGTACCTAAGTTTCAGCACCTCCTGTGGAGAAAAGTTAAGGCTTTAAGCATCCCATTTGCATCTTGTCCACTTTGGTCATACAGCCAGCTTTCATAGGTGTGGGCTTTCCAAGTTTCAGAACTGTTATCGCCGGTGTGAGAACTCGAAGGTTTTGTTTGAACGAAGAGAATGTCATTTTAGCATCATTTATTAAAAAATGAATCTAACACAGAAGATGAGTACATCATTTGAACAAAAAAATAAACATTGTCATCCAATTAGACTAAGAAATAAGTATATCTATTTGTTTCTCTTAAAGAATAATTAAAGAGTTTAAGAGTCAATTTCAAAAATATAGGATTGTTGAAAGTCATTTTGTAGTAGAAACCATTGATAAGTTGGTCATTATGATTACAAAGGATTCCACCGTAATTCAATGAGTCATCGATATTGATGTAACCGCCATCAATGCATGTCTTCACAACCTCCGCATGGGTTTAATCCATGCTTTTTCATTATGCCCACCACGATCATGGGTTGAGACCTCAGAAGATAAACAAGATGAAGATCCCAAGTCAAAGTCATCACCATTATCGTAGTTGTGATGAAGATTTTGTGAGTTAGAATGAGACATGGTGATGATTAAGGTTTTAAAGAAGAGAAATGTAGAGAAAGTTTAAACACTTGGAGAATGTAGAGAAAAGATAGAATCAAGAAATTTAAGAAATTTAAGAATAATACAAAAGATGGTAAAGTAAGAAATTTAAGCTAAGACAATTTATAGTAGAGGATTAATGATGAGGAACAAGCTAAGCGTCGTGATCTGTTAAAGAAAATCCAACTATTTTTTATCCATTCAGGGACCGATAATGGTTTGCAACGACTAGTTTTATGTTTTACGGTGCAATAATTATATTATTCATCTGGTGATTACTATTTGTGTCGTGTCACCTTTTAGTTCAATACAACGACTAATATGATGTAAAGGGAATCTGTTTACACCAAAAAATTATAAGTTACTAGTCGGACACAATAAGCAACCCAATTTAGTATTGTTGAATTCTTCTTAGTTGAATTGAGGGTTATTCGAACTAGCAACAGTTGGATACGAGTCTCAATTCCACAAAGGTTTACAATAGTCATATGATTTTTTAGAGGCAATTTAAACACGTGGAATTAACAATTTTGAATTTTGTATCAAAATTCAGGTTCCTGGTTTATAGCACCACCAACCATGAATGATTAGATTTGTGGAGAGGGGACGTGGGGAAAAAGCACACACGGAGATAATCGAAACAAAGCTGCCACGAAAATATCCCCTTAACGAGCAAAGTTAAGGGAATATTTATAGGTCATGATGTATTGGTCACTAGGGTAAGTTTTGCCTATAAATACTTCATGTACTTTTCATAAGTATTTTCGCATTATTATATCTCTTTATCTTTCGACTTATTATACTTATGTATTTTTAGCTTAAATAATCTAAACTAAAATTATTTATGACCCATTTAAAATCTAATTATGTCTACCTGACAATCCTCCTTAATCCCGTGCATTTGACCATAAGTGCTATTAAGAAAAAAATTATTAAATGTATGTTTTCTCCTTGATTTTATAATCATTATTGATTTTTCTTGATTTCACATTTAACAAATTTATTTCTTACAAAAATAATTATCCTTGATTTCACATTTCATTTCCTCATTCATTCATAAATGAAATGAATGTACTGTGCAAATAATTATACTCACAAAAAGAAATGAAATAATTATCCTTAATGTCACTCTTGCATAGTACTCAATTATGTTATCAAAATAATTATACTCACAAAAAGAAAAGAAGATGATTGTGAGTCGTTAATCCAACTTCAAATTAATTGAAAGTCAATGAATAACTAATAATGAGTAGTTTATGGTTCATAATTTATAAAAATATCATTTTGTTTTTTATAAAGTTGTATATATTTTATAACTTAATTATTTTATAGATATTTTTATAGTCCTTCACATGTATGGTGTGTGACATAATTTACTACGATTGTATAAATT
>JBBPBR010000001.1:41747615-41772259 GCA_037974775.1 Cicer pinnatifidum | reverse complement strand
TATATATATATATATATATATTTCAAAGAAAACCATGTCTTAACTAAATTGGAAATTGATTATAAGATTGTTCTAGTTTATAACAAGATCATTCGATTTATCAAAAGATCATTCTGGTTTATTAAAAGATCATTCTCGTTTATCAAATGATCATTTTGATTTATCAAAATATCATTTTGGTTTATTAAAAGATCATTAAAATTTTATCAAATGATCATTATGATTTATCAAAAGATGATTCTAATTTATTAAAAGATCATTCTGATCTATCATTATGATTTATCAAAGAATCATTCTAGTATATACAAGATCATTTTGGTTCATAAAAACAATAGTCTGGACAAACCAAAATTATTTTGATTTTTGACAACATTTAGTCTAGTCAAACCAAAATCATACTGATTTTGTGAAATGATTAACCTTTGTTTATATACAATATCATTCTGGATAATTTGTTTTAAATGAAATGAACAAATCCCGTATTTCAATTGAATTAAATATCAAGGAAACTTAGAACCATGATCAAATCCCAAAAGTATAGCTAAAGGTCCAAAGAAAACAAACAACATCAAGATCAATCTCTAAATTGATGAATTATGAGCAATGACAACTAGGACATCAAGGACACTGTTGTTGCACCTTTTTGTAGAAAACATATCATGCTTTTAAAACAAATGATTGACTCTAGATAGCTACTAAATCACTTATCCCTGTTTTCCATACAACACAAACCAATAACGTTTAGGTTTTACAAAAGAACATTTTGGTTATTCTCTTTTAAAGACATAATTAAAACATATAATTTTCCACAGTCCAAATCACAAGTTGAAGAATATCAAGACTGCTCAAATCAATGGTGAAGCCCAGAACTCAGGCTGAATGTCCAAAAGAGGAAAATAGTCTTAAGATTGATCTTCAAAGTGATGAGTTATGAACAAAGAGGCAAGTGCATTGTACTTACAATATTATGCAGAAAGCTATGCAAAATTCTGATTTGAAACAATACCAACTAACATTTCACAATTCATTCACTCAATCATTCACGTATTCCATCAAACTCAAAAGCAAAAACGTTCTTCGTTTGTCAAAAACATTCTGGACAATAATATAAACATGTGTTTAATTTCTTTAAAATAGATCTGACACTTGGGAATTGTATCCAACGACTATATTCAGTTTCAACTAAATATTCAAAGCCTTTTATCATCTATAAATTGAAGATCAATTGGAAGATGAAGGTAAAAGTTTAATTTACAAATCTACCAACACTTGTTCAAGTCATAACAAGTCAAAAATTCTTCAAGCAAACTCCAGCTCTCTTCACTATGTTTGTGGATCATCATTTACCGAGTTTGTCTTCATTTATCTCAAGCAAGTATTGAGAAGTTTCAAAATCCCAAACACTTTTATTATACACATCATTTGTAACTCAAGTTTATCTTTTATGTTAGATTGAATGTGTTTGTAAAAATCATTTCTAGACTGAAAAATGACTATAAAAATAATTTCTATGGTGAAAGGTGAAGATTGTAGTTGATCAAGGTGTGGTCAAAAGAAAAGGTGTGAATGAGAACGTTTTGGTTCTAAAGCACATAATGAAATCTCATGGTTGTGAGGACATGACAAGTCCGAGTTGGTTGAACCTGTATATTTTTTGTGTGCGATCTTAATATCCCTTATCTTTAAGTATTTGCACATACAAATCACTCTTCACTATAAACTAATATGTTTTATTTACTTCTAACATATTCAAAACATTCTCACATTTTGTTTCAACCAAGATTGATCTTGAGTTAATTTAAAATAATCACATGAATTAAAATTTTAAAAGGATCACAATTCAAACCCCCCTTCTTGTGATTGGCATTGTTACTTCAATTGACATCAAAGCTCTATCTCTAAAGTTGATCCCCGAACAAGTGTTAGAAGAAAAGATTCAGGAACAAAAAGTAATGTCAGAAGCCAACATGTGCTTGATGGAAAACTTAGAAAATAATGAGGTGAGCATCTATGAACTATGTCCTTTATGTGAATAAGTGAAAAAAAATAATTTGATAATATTTTATGCGATTCAAACTTTCTTGCTCAAAAAATTGATTTATTATAAGAACAATTATGTAAAGAAAACGAAGAAAAAGAGAAAGCTATGAAGGACGAACTCAGAAAGGTCGTCCAAAGGCTGTAACAATCTCATTTAAAAATATTTAAGCAACAAAAGATTCTCAATGAAATAACTATAAAAAAAAAAAAATTATCTTTCAGAATGTTCTGAAACTAAAGAAGAAAATACCTTTAAAAAAAATATAAGTTCATGAATTGAAAAATGATTTAACCAATGAGATAACCATAAACATTGTTTACCGTGATTTTAATCATGACTCTATTAGAAAATATCTTGAACATACCTTTATATGAATTTTTGAAAAATAGAAAGCAAAACATATCATACTTTCACATTTTTGAATGTCATTACTTTGTTTTGCATGATAAAGAAAGTGTGAGCAAATTTATTTTAAAATGCTATCAAAGTATATATTTTGAATACTCTACATTCTATAAATATTATAAAATATAAAATCTCAATGGTCAAACTGTAGATGAAATAATGCATGTTATGTTTGATAAATATGTTGATTTTTCTTATGAAAGATAATGTTTACTTTTTTTAAATCAATAGTCGTTTGGACGTAATTTTTATAGTGTTTTGTGTTACCACATTTGGTTTAGATGATGGAGCATATTTGTTCATTTGTCTATCCTTGTGCATCTTGTACTTGGATAGTATGTTAATATATTTTAGCTTATTCAAAAATATATTCACATTATTTTTAAAAAAATTAATTCAAATTCTAAAAATAAACATAACCAAAACACATCAATAATAAATGTTGAAGATAAAATAAAATTGAGAAAATATACTCGATCCATTTCATCAAGCAAGTTTAGCCATGATTTGTTTGTCAATAAAACTCTACCACGATCAAATATAACAAAGGTAGTAAAATGGGTGTCATCATTGACCTTGACTTTGAAAGGGTACCTATTCCCAAAATTATGTAATGAAACTAATTGACATTAATAGTTTAAGAAATAGATAAAGTAATATGAATGAGTTTTTATGTTATAAACACTTTGACACAATTTTCCAAACATATTTCTTACATTTTGGACCAAAAAACCTTTTAGATTTGTGGTATGGAGCAATGTTCAAGTACATCTTGTTCTATATGCTCCAGAGGTAGATACAACACCGAAAGAAAGAAAAATTATATACAAATTTCTCACGAAATTTAGTTTCAAATAGAAAAATTAAAGTTTTTTATATTGTTATTTCAATTTTTCACTCTAAAAACATGAAACATAAGTTTGTTAAATTAATAACATAACAAACTCAATTTATGTATACTTTAAAAAGTTAATTAATGAAAGAAAAAACTAAATCTTCTTATCAATCAATACCATTTTTATCGTATAATTTTTTTTTTGGGTTTTAGATCAAGTACCAACCACACTTGCACAACTATACCAACAAAATCCCATGAATTTTTTCCTAAAGTAATTGAACCAACAAAATCTGATTTTCCAGATATTGAATAGAAAAATAAAAAGTTTTGTATACAATAAACGAAAAATTCAGAGTAAATATGTATATCAAACGAGATGATATGAATCATATTTATAATCATCAAAACCTATATAAATGGGATGATTCAAAGTTGTAAACAATTAATTTTTATTTTTCTGAGGTAGAGAAATTGTATGTGTATCTGTTGAGAAAAAACCAGAGATAATTAGAGATAACTATCTCAATAATGCGGAATATTTTTCCCTCACTTGTGCAGATAAATGATCAAACAGAAAGTACAAACCAAGAGCAATAATAATTCTGAATTAAATATATTATTTTGTTTATAATTTGAAACAAAATGATTAAAAATATTTGTTCCTAAATTTTTTTTAGAGTGAGGGAATATTGTCTTAATCTAGAATCAATAATAAATTTATAAAAGGGGTCGTAAAGTGCTTAAAATAAGTAAAGGGCTAGCTTTTTTTCCTTTAAAAGCTTTAAAATTGATAAAACAGTAATACTAAATGGACTAACTTATTTTTTTATATAAAAAAATAAACTTAATTCAAATGTAAATAAGAATAATACACACAAATTTATTATAAATTAGGACATTTGTTATCCATATTTTGATATCAAACCTAATTTAAAATGTGTCAAAAACACGTAGATTTTAGAATCTAATAAAAGATAATCAAACTAAAACGTTAATTTTAACAACTAAATTAATTTATTCCGCATATGATCAATGCTTAAGAATAATGAATGATCTTTCGTGTTTAATTCAATTCATATTCGAAAATATATATTTGTTGGTGTTCGTTCAAATCAACAATAGATGGTCTTTGACATGATCAATCCAACTACATATTGACAAATTATATATAAAACTGAGATATTATTGAATTTGATGATAGTCTTCATAATCTTCTTACTTTAAATACAATATTGACAAAATCAAATTATTTACCTATGTTAACACCAAATTTATACAAGAAAACAAACAATGCCATATCATGATGACAAATAAACTTAAATATCGCACTTAGACGATAAAATCAAAGATTAAAAAAAAAAAATTAAATGGGCCAAAGAATTTTCAATTAAAAATATTAATAAATTTGTAACAAAATTTCTTAAATTAAAACAACCTATATAATTTTACCAATAATAGGTCCTACATAAAAACTAGTATCATTGAATAAAATTAGTCTCTATACAAAATTAAGTAAAATTTAAATAAATAAATTTGTTTATTACTATTTTAATAAATTAAATATTAATTTAGACAAGTGTTTGTGATTAATTAAATTACGTGTTTAAAATATCTTTAACGTCCTTCATTCACCAACCAGATTATTTTGCACACTTTTCTTATATCTCTGGGAGACTTTATAAATGTTGATTAACATCTCCCAATAAATGACAAATGTTATACTTACAAAAAAAAAAAATAAAAAATTTCAATATTATAATTGTAGAGAAGATTATATGAAATTCTTTTTGGTAAAAATAAAATAAAAGATCATATGGATAGTTGTGTTTAATCCAGAAAAAGTCGGATCCGGTTCATAACCCGACCCGTATAATGAGGTTATTAGGGTTCCACATTTTACGAAACGCAGCACTATAAATACTTACACAAGGGTTTTGCATTCTCAGATTCAGTTACCTCTTCTCCTGCGGCAATTACCATCGTTCGGAGAAGCTTGAGAGCGTAGCGTTCGTTATCGAACATGAGGGCTAAGGTAAATCATCTTTCTTAGATTATTCCCGTTTCTTCCCTATCACCCACTCTTATTCGTGCAGATGTTTATTTTTAAATTGTATTGACAATTTTGTTTAATTATTTTATAATAGTTTTTACCTGTTCAATGATTAGACGCAATTATTGTTTGGTTTAGGTTTCTGGGAATTAGGATGATTCACTATGCTGTTTTAATATTTGATATGTAAATGTCGACTTGTGTTTTTTTTTTTCTTTTCAATTTTGATTTTTTTTCCTCAGAGAAATGTTTATGTGAATAAATGTTGTGTTTGTTGGCAATTGTACAAGCCTGATTATAGTAATTTGTTGTTGTTTTTGGTTTGAAACAGTTTGATGAATTTTTAAGCTTCAATATGTTCTTTTCTTCCTTTTTTTATAACTTATCTCTGTTTGGATTTGATATATTTTAGAATATTCATCATAGGTTACAACGCATTTAAAATAAAGAATAATAACCAAACGTGGTAAAACGACATTCAACCAATGATGATGCTGATTTTGGTTTTGGCAATTGATCTTGTACTTAATCATAGATCCTTGGTCAGTAATGGAGTACGAATTATTTTAAAAATGATTTACTTAGATTTAATTTGAAGTGATTTGCTTAGATAAATAATGGTATTTTATGTGAAACCCATCTACTGTTAATGCAACTTGTATTGGTTATTAAGATTTCGTGAGGAATGAAATTAAGTACTTTTATGACATCGTGCCTTTGCAAGTTCATGTGGCCAGATTTTAGGAAGTGCTGTGGAGAGGATTAGTGTAGTGATGCTGCGTGTTTGATTTAGCATTGTGTAACTTTTAAGTTGCAGTAGTGATATATAATCTAATGCAGAAAAATATACCCTTCTTGATATACAATTTTAGTGCAGTGTTGGATTTGTGGTACAAGTTTGTATGCAAAAGCCAAAATCATTGTTTCATGCTGTATCATGCTTGGCAGATGATGTTTTGTATTTTTGCCTGTTTTGTTTTTTGTCTTGAGTTTTATTTTAGTTTTTCAAGTTCATCTTACTTAATGATGTTATGTATCAGTGGAAGAAGAAGCGCATGAGGAGGTTGAAGAGGAAGCGCCGAAAGATGAGACAGAGATCCAAGTAGGTTGATATGCAGAAGACATAATTTCCATCCTTCTATGTACCTGCTTCATGACTTGTTAGATAGTTCCAGTCTAATGTTGTGAGGTTTGGTTGGGAGGGGAAGCTTCTCTCTCGACATAGTTTAGCTGTACTGGTCTCTAAGACAATTGATTTTGAGTGTTATTTTTGGTATTGATGCATGTACTGGTTTGGTATACTGACTGATATATTTATATGGCTTATATATTAGCGTTTTAAAATTGCATTAAAATTTGGTCTTATCATTTATGCTTAAATTTACCCCAATCATTATGAAATTGTGTTTTATGGTAACTTATAATATGAAATTGCATGTCTTTCTTTCACTTACATCATCTTTTGGGGAAAATATTCTTGCCGTGAGACCATTTTCATGTGAATTTGGAATATTTAAGGCATGAAGAACGATGTGCTCAAGCTTCCTATGGAGAAAAGTTAAGGCTTTGAGCATACCTTTGCATAGATGTGGACTTTCCAAAAGCCTTAGGTTTTGGAACATCATTAGATGTTAGTCATCTCATTATACTACTCTTAAATTAAAGGAAATATTCAAAGAATTATACTCCATCTAAAAACACTTTGAAAATGGGTGAACGATTTTATTCTCTTATTCCTCTTCCTCTTCTTTTTTAAGTTTTCTCGTTTCACTTTTACTAGATTTGGCCCTTGAATGCATTAAGGTTTTGGGGGTGTTAGAAACATACCCTTTTTCTTTACATCAATTTTTCAGATATTTTTTACCTCTTTATAAAAAATCTCAAATTTAAAAAATTTGTTAGTCATATCCATCTATTTTTTATTCATTACAAAACTAGTCTCCAATAAAGTGAGATTGCTGTCTTTTCATTTCGTCCTCTTTTTTCAAAGCCCCCTCCAAACTCCCTAATGGGAGCCTAAATCTCAATCAAGAATTAAATACACTTTTATATGGATTAGAACCTTATAGTGATGCTTATTAAGATTATTACTTTAGGATAAAGGATAAAGTAAAATGTAGGCATGTATTTCATCTATGTTGGAGTTTAACTTATCGTAATTGCAAATGATTTTATTTTATAAAAAAGTAATTTTATTTTAATTATAATAACTTTCTTCTTTATTGGCGATTTTTCGTCTTTTAAAAATATTTGACTTTCTTTTGTTAATTTTTTTTCGTCTGACAAATGAATTTTTTGTCGTTGATTTATTTAAGTCTTCATCATTTGTCTATTGATCTTAGATTTTTATGTTTGATCTAACTCATCATCACAAAACCACCATCTTGCAAAGTGAAGAATATTATTTTTTATAAAGAGTTTTAGAATTCTATTTATTTTCAGTGTGATACTTAGATTTTTTCCAATATGATATATTGCATTACAATTGTTTTATTTTATTAATAAATAAAGATAACTTTAAAAAATAAAATATACTTTCTTTATATTTTACGGTGAGAAATAGTGAGACAAAAGAATATTTTAAATATGATATTTAATATGAGACAAAAATCCTACATATTTATCATCATGTTCACAATCTTGAGTTGGAATTCTTCCCTCAAATACTTAAATGTCCATTTACGAGAGAGAAGGAGAAAAAAAAAATATTTAATATTTTAATTATTAAGTTGTTTATCTCTTTCTCTATCATAAATGGATCCTCATGTCTTTAACGAGATCCAAACTCCGATGTTTCATGAAATAATTATTAATAATTGTTAGCACTCATAAAAAAGAGAAACCTAAAAATATCATAAGTTTCGAGACTCAATAAGTCAAAGAATCAAAAATAAAAACCAATCTAAGTACAAGAATAGTTTTTAGTTAGATGTCTTTAATTCAATTCATAAATTTAATTAAGAAAGGTCTCACATTATTTATATATACAAAAATAAATAAAAATTAAGAGAGGTCTCACTCTTGTTGCTCTATCGATCTTTCATGTAGGAAGAATGAGGATATACACGTGAATTTTATATTGTCAAAAGACTAGTTTTGTGAGTATTCAGATAAGGATCTTATCTCCTTTTGTTATAAAACTTTAACACAAATCTAAGATACGATCTATTGAAAAAAAAAATCACTAAAAAAATGATTTTTAACAGCATGTAGAACACAAATAGAATCGTACCTTAATGATGATGTCCCAAATCTATTTTCATTTTTGGATCCCATTTTAAAAAAACTATCTTTAGTTTATTTTATTCATAATTTTTAAAACAAACATTTGTCTCTCGTAAAAATGGCCGAGTATAAAATATAAAGTTAGCTAATCAAATAGAATTAACCCAAGAACATTATGAAATGACGCATGTCTCTTCTAACTTAATAAAGATCTTTGATTTAAATCTGAGCTTAAGCATAAAACAACGTTGGAACTTTTAGAGAAAGCTTGGTTTTTTGTACATGGGTACCGATGATACCCAGTTTAGATAGAACTACAGTGCACCCCATCCTCTTTTCTAAGGGCTATATTATGAGTTCAGGTCAATGAATTCATCATCATTCATCACCACGTAGCCAAGACAAGTCTGCATGGCAGTCATGTCATTTTGGTAAGATTATAACGAAAACTTGTGCCTGGGTATATACCTTGATTTATATCTAACGTTGGCAGATACAAGGATTCCGGGATCAAGCAATCCAAACCAACCGTCGGATTATCGGACGACTCACATTTTGACTTGATATTTTGTATCTGATTTACAAAGTCAGAATGTAATCGGTGTGATCACTGACCAACATCAACAAATCAAATGTTTGATTTTATTGCCTTTAAAAGTAAATTCAATCTCTCGGCAGGAAGGCGCAGGCGCATAACAACAATCAGTGGCTCATTGTCAAGATGCTGCTCATGTGCCCAAACTCTACTGCATAACAAATTAACAACAATCACTCAATTATGACAAGCTCTCTCATTCATGGAACTGGAAGTTCAAAAAGGGTATTTAAAATCGTAAGTAGTACTGCTGTTCACAATTGAGTAGCATTTTAAGCCACATTAAGGTCTAACTTAATAAGTTAGCTATATGTATGCATGAAGTGCTTAAAACTAAGCACTTAAAAGAAAAGGAAAGTAAAGATTAATAATTTGCAACATTTGAGCATTTGTAGTTGCATTATATGAAACTTCCTCCGCCCCTAGATATAGGATTCCATTGAATAAATTGCGGAAATTAAGAAAATTGATAGTATTATTAAATTTGTGGACAATTAATGCTATTTTACAAGTTGACCCTACAAGAAAGAGAATTAATTTAAGTTGTCATGGTAATATTTATTACAATGGCAGAAAAAGATGCAACATAATAAAAAATATGTTGGTAAAAAAATAATAAATGCAATTGAAAATTAGAAAGGGGTGTTATAAAAAGGAACTCAGAAAAATCTAAAGAGAATCCTATATTCTGAGAGTGATGTAGTATATTTGAACTGGAAAGTGTGAGGCTAATAGCATACATTCCTATAGCAAATGGACAAATGGATATTACAAATTTATTGACAACTACGTAGCCTCTATTCCCAAAAGCATTGTTAAATTTAAAGCAAGGGAGCACAGTCAATATCAAATTATCTCGATTGAAAATTTAATCATTCATCACTAAATTATATATTCAATCAAAATTTCAAGCATTCAGGAACATAGTTTAACTAACCAATCAACAATATATAAAGAAATCAAGAACTCAAGCTGAGAAAACTACTTTCATGTCTGAAAGAGGTCAAATCCCTACTTACATTCCTTTTTTTTTTTTATATACTTTGATTGCATATATCTCTCTACCCTGTTAATTCCTTGAGGTCGTATTGCATCGAAAGTCTTTCAACAGTATTTTGACTCAGAACCCCTTTCAAACATAACTCTTTCAACAGGCTAGCTGCTAAATCATTTTCTTCTTCAAAAGCAAGCCCTTCAACAAGAATGGTATAGGTTATCTCATTAGGCATGCATCCTTTGTTGACCATCATCTGAAACACCTCAATTGATAAGTCTATTCTATGAGATTTGCAAAATCCAAGTATGAGTGCATTGTAGTTATCAACATGAGGCACATAGTCATGTTCTTCCAAAATCCCAAATATCTCAAGAGCCTCGTCGAACATTCCCTCCCTACACATTCCTCTTATCAAAGACGAGTAAGTATAGGAATCGGGAGTAAATCCGTGCATCGTCATTTCATATAATATCTGAAAGGCTGAATATGTATTCCCTTTCCTACACAAGACTGTAATCACATTTTTGTAGAAATCATGTATAGGGTAGTTTTGTTTTTTACCCAACCTTTCAAATATTAAGAAAGCTTCCTTCGCCTTCCCTTGCTCACAAAACAAGGCAATAGCATTGTACGTTCCTCCGTTCAGATGAAAGCGCCGATTAACCATTTGGTCTAAACACCGAACAACAAGATCCACCTTCCCTTCCTTGCAGAGGCGGGCAACAATCGGATTGTAGCTATTAGCACTCACCTTGAATCCACTCCTTGCCATTTCATCTAAAACTTTGAAAGCTTGTTCTATTCTTCCATGAAGAGAAAGAGAAGTGATCAATATGTTGTAAGTAACAACAGAAGGAGCCTGACCCTCTTCATCCATCTCTGCTAAAAGCTTGTAGGCTTCCTCCCACCGCCCATCATAGCACAGACTCCTCAGCAAAATGTTATGACTCACAACACAAGGTTTAAACCCTTTTGCAGGCAATTCTCTAAAAAGCTCAATAGCTTCTTCAGTTCTACCTTCCTTACACAGTCCAGTCAACAATACATTGTAGCTAACCAAATTAGGCTCGCCGCCCTTTGCAATTATCTCATCTAGTAGCTTCATTGCTTCATCCACTCCCCTTTCCTTATAAGCAGCTTCAAGCAAGATAGAATAAGTAACTGCATTTGGGACAAGGCCTTTCTTTATCAACTTATCTAAAATCTGCATGCTCTGATTTAATTTCCCATGTGTACAAAGCCCTTTAACCAAAGTATTATAGGTAACAGTATTAGTTGGAAAACCATGTCCTTCCATTTTTTCAACCAATTGCATTGCATACCCAACATTGCCTCTCTTACACAAATAATTAACCAAAAATGTATATGAAGCAGCATCAGGTATAATACCTGAACCTCCCATAATCTCCATAACCCTAACAGCTTTTCTAGCTTTACCAGATTTGCAAAGATCATACAAAAGCTGAGTTGCTTGAACTACATCAGGCCTATGACCCTTACCAACCATGTGTTCTAAGTGAAGAAATGCATCATTGATTCTAATTTCTCTGCTTTTTTGGTCATTCTTCCCAGCTTTCCAATTGGGCAGGTTAAAAACTGAATCTTTGGAAGGAATAGTGATGTTGGTCGAAGCTAAAACTCTAGACAAACGCTTTTTGTTGAAAGTAAGAAAAGTGTGGTTATGAAGATTTGGAACATGAAAATAGAAGAAACTGCAACCGTTTCTTTTTGGATTTGCAGGTAAATTTGAAGCCGATAAAACTGTATTCAGTAGTGTTGCCATGGTTGAAGGATTATGTAGTATAATGATGCTAAATTTACATTACATAAATCAACATAATGGATTCGTTTTTCTACTTGGCAATTTTACAAACAGTTTCAGTGCACTTACTGTGATGACGATAGTGATAAAGATTGATACTAGATAATTGAGAAAGAATAGAGAGAGGGAAAGAGAGATACCGCAGTGAGGAATTTCGAACACGAGAGAGTGATTTTCTGGTCTGAGATGAACTCAGCAGCGTCTGCCACGTTTATTTTTTTTTTGGGTTATCCTAACTTCATGTGGAAATGAAAGAGTGAAGGCATCTTTTACACATAAGAGTTCCCTAATTTCCTAATTTACCCCTTACCTGATCCCACAATCTGGGTCACGAAATTCTCGGATGTGTGAATCTGGTGGTAATTTAAGTTACCGGATTCTAACATCCAGGACACACTAATACATAAGTTATGATAGTCTTCTCATCAATTAATTATTTTTCAATACTCAACCTCAAATTATTTATATTTATTTTTATGTTTTTAGAGTTAAAAAATCTCATTCTTTTATCCATTGATTTCATCGACTCTATTTTTCTTCATTGTAAATGTAATGTAGCTCTAAAATCCTCTTTATTGTAATTTTGGTTGTTAAAGTTTTTGAAGTTATGTACTGAGTGGTGCCAGATTAGGGGATCCAATGTTTTTTTAAAAACTTATTACTATCAGATTCACATATCAGTATAAAATGTCGTTGGTATGACTTCAACAAAGTTGACATATTCAGTGGGGTTTTCCTTTCTTGTGTTTAAAAATGAGGATAGTTTCATATTTGTTGAAATCCGAAGACAAGATTTCCAAGGTAATTGTGATTAACAAAGATTTTTCCAACCTCTACTGCTTTAAGTATGATAGATTCGACTTATAAAACAAGTGAGTATGAAATGTCGTTGGTATGACTTCAACAAAGTTGACATATTCAGTGGGGTTTTCCTTTCTTATGTTTAAAAAGGAGGATAGTTTCATATTTGTTGAAATATGAAGACAAGATTTCCAAGGTAATTGTGATTAACAAAGATACCACATTGATGAATTTTGTTGTAAAGATTTTTCCAACCTCTACTGCTTTAATGTGTCAATATCATATTTCCAAAAATGTTAGAGCTCGATGCAAGTTGGATGATAAGGTAAAAGTTATGAAACCTAGATGTGAACGCGAAACATGTCAAACTGACAAAAATATAAAACACCATAATGAGGGTTTGGGACGTGTAGTGGAATCTCATTCAGAGGTTGCATATGGTGGTGTTGTTGTCAAGTTCAAAAATGTGTGAAAAATATCAAAAATTTCTAAAAAATGAATAAAACATGTGTTGCACTTTGGCAACACAATCACAAACAAAGTTGATTCTGCTCATGGTATGTTGAAATGGTATTTATTGGATTGTAGGGTAGTTAAGGTGATTTGATGAAAGGTTAGGAAACAATAAGCAATATGATGCAAACACAGTTCACTGAGACGCAACCCTTGTTTGGAAGGAGTTTGAGTGTGTTAGAACACATATACAAAGAAAACGCTTTGTATTCAAAGTTGATGTTTATAACTTCAAAAAGTTAGATTGAATTTTATGTTAAGACAAACTCTCAATTTAAGTTTTGATGAAAATAAACAAAGGTTAATTAAGAATGTTAATTATGATTCTAAATGTTATGTTAATTCAATTTGTGCTTTTGAGTGAGTTAATTCAAAGATAGGTCTCAAGCAGAGCAAATAAATCAACAATAAAAGATAAAAACTGAACATATAAGAAATGAAAACATTCTGGACAAAATATGTGAAAACGAAGAATGTTCTCCAAGACCAAGACTGATCATAACAACCTCAAGATCAATCAATCTCCACTAGTTAAAAGAAGTTTTAGCCTATGGATTTTACATCAATATCATCAACACTTGACAAGGAACAAACTGAGATAATTAGATTCAAAGAAACTAGTCGAATCATAAAGAGAGAAGATGTAAGACCCTTAATTTTAAATTCTAATTTATGTATTTTGGGGAATTTTGTGCTGAATTTCTGAGGCTTTTTAGCCAATTTTATGGTATTTTTTTTTGAGTTAAATGCTAAAAATATTTTTGGAGACCCGATTAAAATTATTCGTCGATGAATAATTCTATTTAATTACGGTGAATATTTTGTCAAAGAATTTTTTTTTTTGAGATGCAGCATTTTTCAGAAAAATTCATCTGCCCATTGAATTACGGCGAGAGTAGATATTTTTCTGAAAAATAGTTCGGGATGTGAGGTGGCAGACGTAATGATGAATTTTGTAAAAATATCTAGATATTTGTTTAGATATTTATTATTATTATTATTATTATTATTATTATAATAATAATAATAATTATTATTATTATTATTATTATTATTATTATTATTATTATTATTATTATTATTATATGCGTGGGGGAAGCCAAGGAAGGAAACAGAAAAGCAAAAACACTTTTTCATGTTGGGTAGCAAATTCCCTTCTTCTTCTTCTTCCTTTCTATTTGCAAAATAGTACGTGTTGGTGGGTTTGAAAACAAAAATATGAACACAAAACCTCCGTTTTTCTTCGACTTCTAAGCTTCCATTCGAGAAGTGATAGAAGAGAAAATTGCTCATTGTCACGCTGCAGTGCTAGTGAGCTAGTTTTCGACGCGACGTCACGAACTTAAATTTTACTGGAATTAATTACGATACCGTAATCGGGTGTTAGAGCTATCGTTAAGGTAAGGGCTCCTTCCAAACTTTTAGTTTGCATTTAGGACACTATTTGTGATTTTGTGAAAAAGAAATTTGATGTATTTGAGGTGTGATTTTGTGAAAAATTAATTTAATGTGATTATGTGTAATTTAGTGGAATTTAAATTTGAGGTGTGGTGTGTGGTGATTCAAGTTTGGTGTGATTTATATGTTCATAATTATTATTATGAATTTTTGAGATGTGATTTATTTGTGGATTTTGTAGAAAATGAATTGATGAAATTTGGTGGTTTATGTGTAAAAATGTGGAGTTTTGAAATTGGGTGAGTTATGTTTGAATTGCTGAAATTGGGTGAGTTATGTTTGAATTGCTGAAATTTAATTGAGGTGTTATATGTGAGTTGTGGAATTGAATTGATTGTTGTCAGTGTGAATTGGCGATAATTAAATTTGATGAGTTTGAGTTACGTAATGAGTTATTTTCAAATAAATGAGTTTGAACTGAAATTGAAATTTTATAAAAATTAACGTTGTTAAAGTTGTGAAAAAAGTTCAAATTTTAACTAAGTTAAAGAGTTTGAACAAAAAGATAGATTGAAATTAAAAATGGTTAGAGTTCAAAATCTTTTAATTACTCTTTGATTGAGTTTAAAAAGAAAAAAGTTTAGAGTATTTTATTAACTCAATTTCGGTACTTTAATAGTCGAGTGTGTGTATGGGAAATTTTGACGATATTTGTTTTATTTAGTTTTAAGTAAATAATATAGATTATTTGGTTTTAAAACTTTGGTGTGTGAGAAAGATTTAATTTTAGAAATTTTGTTGTGTGTGGATTAATTTTATTGTGAACAAGTTGTTATAAATATTTATGTTTATGTAGTTAGCTCCTTGAGTCTCGAAAAGGAATCGAGACCGTTGACACCGAGTTAGCGGTGGGGAGAACTCTGATATATTAATGTTGTTGTGGTGATTTATGGTTGAAAATTTTAGAGATTGAATATGGTGATTAATGTTTGGAAATTTTGGTGATTTATGTTAGGTGAAATTGATGTGTTCATAATTAATATTATGAATTTTTGAGATGAAATTTATGTGTGACTTGGTGGATAATGAATTTAATTCAATTTAGGTGTGAATGAAATTTGGAGATGTGATTTATGTGTGGTTGTGGAAATTTTAATTGGTGTGAATAAATATGTTTGAGTATGCTCTGTGTTGTGTTTGAAAAATCATTAGTGTTAAATGAGTATTAAAAATGAGGAATCTTTTATTAGCTGCATTTACTTAATGATTGTGGTGAAAAAAAGTCAGAGTATGCTCATGCAATTCATAGTACATGGTAACCGCGATGGGGCCATGGTGATAGTGGTGACCGTGATGAGCCACGAGATGATGCCATGTGATCTGTTGGTTCATCTTATCCTTGCGGGGATTTTCGCGTCGTGTAGGTCTGTGATAGACTACACATTTTTAGTAAATCGTGCTGACCCGTGATAGGTGGCACCTCGGTAAACAGTACTGGTCTGTGATAGGCGGTAGGTTTACGATTTACGTTTTTTAGTAAATCGTGCTGACCCGTGATAGGTGGCACCTCGGTAAACAGTACTGGTCTGTGATAGGCGGTACGTTTACGATTTACGCTTTTTAGTAAATCGTGCTGACCCGTGATAGGTGGCACCTCGTTAATTAGTACTGGTCTGTGAGAGGCTGTACAATTATGATTTACACCCTTCGAGGAGGGTTTTGGTTTGGAATTCCGGAATGATGTATTTTGGCATATACGCATTGCATTAGGGTGCTTGGCACGCGAGTCATGTTTGTTATACTTTGATGATTGTATATACATGTTCGGTTGTTGTTGTGATTTGTCATAATTGCTTTGAGGTGTGAAGTTGGGTTGATTAAGTTTTGATGTATTTATGTGTTCATAATTGATTTAATGAATATTCGATGTGTGATTGAGGTGTGAATTTGTGGAGATTAACTTGGTGTTAATTATGTGTTCATAATTGATAATATTAATGTTTGAAGTGTTGATTGATTCAGAGCCATTTTAGAATTGAAATCTGCCTTTTCTCAATTGTATTCGGCTACGACAATGCAGTTTGTCAAAACTTCATTTTTCAACATTGTTTATGCATTTTTGGACATATGAAAACCCTTTCGAGGAGTATGCTAAGACGAAAGGTTCTTTTGAGCATTTGAAAATATAAGAATTTTGCTATGTGATATTTGTTAATTTCGGTTGGTGACCTTTACAATTATAGTGGAAATCTGGGCTTTGCCCTCAGATAAGAACCAGGATCATCCTACCGGTTAGTATCCTGGAGATGGAAAAGTAGTTCGTCATGCCTGACCGAAGTTGTGTCAGGAGGATCTTGCGGGGAGTGTGGAGATCACCCGGGTTGTGTAGTTTTTGTAGCATGATTAGATTAGGTGGTTGTATAAGGACTAGATGACTTTCTTTTGTGATTGTATTTATTTCATTTTGGAAGATTGTATCTATACTTAATCTAATTGATGACTTTTATTTTGATGGGTCCATGTACCACTTTTGATGTGACGTGGGGCAGTGCTTTTATACAGGTCTGCCGAGAATACCCCAGGGGTATGAGCTATGTCTGATAAGCCTCATAGCCCGATGTATTTTGATGTTCGAATACTTTGGATTTTTATTTCAAAAATTATTCCGCTGCTTGTAAATATTTGTTGACTTTGTCGTTATGTTACGACTAAAATATTTATCCAAAATCGGGGTGTTACAGAAGATAAAAAAATTAGCAAAACCAGACAAATTTGAATCTTCTCCAACTTAAATTATCAAGAAATTTAAACGATATTGAAATGTACAAGACATCCAAATTAATTAGGAAGACATCTAGAATGATCAAGACTGAACCTCCTAATTGGTTATCAATCTCCAAAAAGATCAAATACTAGAACTCCAGATTGATCATCAATCTCAAAAAATTTCATCAACATTCTGCAGAAGTTCATCATCATTCTCCAAACTGTTTTGACATAATCAAAACTCCAAATCGAAGCAATGACATAAAAAAAATATATCTGAAGTATAAAAGATCATTAAACACAAGACAAATCTGATCAAGAACAAAGAAATTAGTCCAGTCAAACAAAATTCAAAAAGTGTTCAAAGGTTGGAATATATTTATTCATATAAATTGGTTTTGGTCAAAACTGACAGAGTACTATCAACAACTCTTTTGACCATTATTAATTGCTCTAAAATACCTATAAAAGGAAGGTCAATGCTTAGGGAAACAACATAATTTCAAGTGCTAACAAGTCTAGAAAAATCACTCACATTCACTTACTTGAAACTCTCTCATTATTCAAAGAAGAATCAGTCTAATCACTTTTCATTACTCTGTTATTTTGTACAGAATTCTTTGTAAAGAATCAAATCTCAAACAAGAGTTAAGACATCTTAGATTCTATAGAAAAATAAACTCATCAATATTATAAAACTCAAACTATAAGAGTTTAGTATAGTTTGGGTAGATTGTAAGAAATCCTATCAAGGATGATAGGTGACCTGATTAATCACTTTTGGGTGGAAATGATTTAAGATTGTAACAAATCAAGGTTGATATGAACTAGGTGCTGTAAAACCAAGAAGGTTATTTGTTTTAAACATTTAGTGGAAAATCTCAAAGTTGTGAGGACTGGATGTAGCCCGAGTTGGGTGAACCAGGATACATCTGTGTGTGGTATTTTTTCTCTTATCTCTTTATTTATCAATTCTGATTAATCACTTAAGTTATAAAATATAAACTGAATTTCTGATTTTAAACTAACCAAGAACGTTCCCCGTTTTTTGGTAGAAACCAAGAACGTTATC
This sequence comes from Cicer pinnatifidum, assembly GCA_037974775.1. Lineage (NCBI taxonomy): Eukaryota > Viridiplantae > Streptophyta > Magnoliopsida > Fabales > Fabaceae > Cicer > Cicer pinnatifidum. The sequence goes on along the minus strand of JBBPBR010000001.1, from coordinate 41,753,736 downwards.
CGTTTTCAGTTTCTTAAACCAAGATCATTCTTGAGTTGAATTTTTAAGTATTTGCAGGAAATGTTTAAATAGAGAAATTTATAATTCAAACCCTCTTCCTTGTAGATCTACATTGTTACTTCATTTTATTATTGCAAAGAAGTACGAGCAAAGGAATATGATATGGACAACAATGTTGGTCAAGAATCACAAGAAAAAGGCGGGTTTGAATTGTGTTTACAATTTTTGTAAATATTTCGAATGGCTTAATACTGAAGTGATAAAATAGAAATGATAAAATAAATGACTCAACAATTTTATCCTGGTTCACTACTAACCCAATAGCTACGTCCAATCCTTTCCTTTCAAGACTTTAATCCACTATGATTAGAACTTACAATCGAACACTTGGATGGTCACAATGATTGTGTTCAATCTTCTCACCTCCAACTTTGTATCGTCAAGTTATTGAGGAAATTGCAGCCATTACCAAACAAAGTTTACAAGTTCTAACAAGTCTTCTTAACTTTCAGCTTAGAGCCGTTAAGTTGTTGAGGAACACAATCAGCCACTACTAGGCTTGATTACAAATAAAAAAATGCTTGTGGGTTTCAAAATTTTCTCTCTAAGTAGAATGTATTTGTAATATAAGCTCTCATATTTTTCTTTCTTAACACTTAGGTAAATTTTACAATTTTCTAACTCAGTGTCTTTGCTTATTGGTTTGATATTGTTTTCACTTTGAATGGATGTTGTAATTTATTGTGACCGAGTCTTTTGTTTGAATTTATAATTGAGTTCTATTTATAGAAGCCTTTGCATAATTGCCTTTGTCCTTCAGAGTATGGATGAATGTCCTTCAAGGAATGGTCTTGCCATCCTTCATTCTATAGAATGTTTGTCCTTCAACATCATGCTTTAGTGTCTTCAAAATTGTAACCGTTAAGTTCAATTCAAGTCGTTGAGCATAAAACTAAGACTTAAATTTTTTTCTATGTGTTTCTTGAGTTTCAATTTTGCTAAAATAGAATGTACTTGATCCAAGACAAATAAAAACCAGAGGCATGATCACTAGACCAAAGGCAAGAACAATCAGAGGCACATTTAATGAACCAAAGATAGCAATACCATAGGCACAATTACGAGACTAGAGGCAAACACCAGAGTCATGATTTCTTGACCAGAGGAAATGACTAGAAGCAATATTCTTTGACTAAAAGCATGGACCAGAAGCAATTTAACTTGACCAGATCCAAGAACATCAAAGTCATGATTTCTTGACTAGAGGCAGTCACCAAAAACAACTTCATTTGACTAGAGCCATGGATCAGAAGTAGTTTAACTTGACTAGAGGCAAGAAAATCAGAGTTATAGTTTCTTCCCCAGAGGCAACGACAACAAGTAACTTCACTTGACTAGAGGAAAGGACGAGAAGATGCTTCACTTAACCAAAGGCAAAATTACTAGACCAGAAGCAATGACCAAAAACAAGTTTTACTAGACCAAAGGAAACCACCAAGAACAAGTTTTGCTAAACCAGAGGCAACCACCAGAATCACAAGTAAATGACTAGAGACACTAACCATATTAGAGTGTTGACTGTTGTGAGAGGCATTGACTATTTTCAATGTTTACTTTTTACCAGAGATGTTGACCTTTTCCAAACATTGACTTTTCAATTGATTTTTGTCGTAATGTTGACTTTTGCCAAGCCTTTTTTGTCATTGACTTTTGCCATATTGTTGTCACTAGAGGCAAAGAAAGTCAGATTCTTGCTTCATCTCCAGAGACAAACTATTAGAGGCAAATGGTTAAATGCAATTTGACTAGAAGCTTGATTGCTTCACCAAAGGCAAACTTTTCGAGAGTTTGTTTTGCTTAATTGGAGGCAGACTTTTCCAGAGTCTGTTTTTCTTCATCAGTGACAAACTTCAACAGATGCACTTAGAATATAATTGAATCAGAATGAGTTGCAGACTTGGCAAAACCTTCTTGTACCACCAAAGGCGTAGGCAGTCTAATGTTTGTATTATCAGAGGTAGTGCATTAGAGACACTTTTTCACCAGTTTTGAATGCATAATTTTCTATGTCTTTTTGACCAATCACCAGAGGATATATTCTAATATCCTACATATTAATTGAGGTCTTGGAACTACACACTTAAATAAAACATTAGTGCCTAAAATTATTCTCACAAATTTATTTTACTATCATCAAAACAAGTAAGATCTTTTGTATTTAAATTTAATTTTTGTTATCACAATCTCCCCATTTTTGATGATGACAAACATCCATTTTCGTGAGCAATTTTTAAATTAAAAAAGTTCAGCAAGACTCTCCCTCAGAATATGCATGTCTGATTTAAAACTAAAAACCATATATTGATAGTTTATAAAAATAGTTCTTCAAAAATATATCTTCTCCCTCTTTTGTCATCACACAAACAGTAAAGAAAAACAAATTTTTTTTTTCATAAATTGAAATATGTCAGATTATGACAACTGTTTTAATTGAATTTAGTTTTACTAGATGCAAAAAAAATTCAATTTCATCAGAGGCACAACAAACAAATATTTAACAGTCATTATATTTTAACTAGAAGCAAACAAAACAAATTTTTAACGTCAAATAGTTACAAGCACATAACTCAAATTTTTAGAAACAAATGAAGATGCATAATTTTCAGATTTTCCTTAAAAACTTTAAGATGCATAAAATTTAGATTTTATGTTTTTCTCATACAATAAAATAGAATTCTCAATTAACCATACTTGCTTGAATTAATAAACCAAATAAAGAAATTGTTACTCAATTATTATGATGTATTCTTGTTGATACTTAATCCTCTAACATCATTCATCTATAGGTATGGAGAGGTACAACATGCTTTAGAATGTTAGTATGCTTATGCTATTTGAGCACTTGTTCCAGTTATGTATTCTAAAGATAATTCATCTTCTGATTTGTTAGAGGTCTATTAGTTGATTCCTCTAGATTCTTAGAACCTAGACATCAAATTTTCTATTTGATTTTGAAAAACCACTTGGTTTATGAAAAACCTCTTGGTTTCTTATGTTCTGGTTTTCAAAATTGCAGATTTAGTTATTCTATTATGGTTCTTCAGATTTGCAGATTTAATTCAAATTTGGTTTTTCTATTCACTGTTGTTATGGTTCTTCAGATTTGCAGATTTAATTCAAATTTGGTTCTTCTGTAACATTTTGGTTTTGTTGTTCTACTTTCCAGAATTGCATATCTACATATCCTTTTATCTAGAGATTTTGGATGAACATATTTGTATCTCCATCCAAATTTTCATTATTGATGAATTTGATTTAATTGCACATGTATATCCTCTGATTATGATGTTTCATATGCTATTGTTGTTCCATTTGTTTTAGTAGTTTCTTCTGAATTGGTTGTTTCCTTTGATTTTGCTTGTTCTTCAGATTTTGTAGTTTCATTTGATTTTTAATGTGTTGATTAATTCTCAGTTTTTCAAGATCAAGTAACATATGCCTTTCTTCCATCATGTGTGTTGTGAGTATCCATTGTCGAGTTGTCATAACTGGAGTTTCAACTTTGCAGTTTAAGACATATGCAAGATAAACAATTTTATCTTTTGTTATCCAAATCTGATTGGGTCTAGATTTCTTAGACTTTAAAGGTTTCTTGTGTTTCCATGTTTTTATCATAAGAAAATATATTCTTTTGTGATATTTCTTATGGTAGTAAGCACAAACAGTTTCAGACAACACATATTTAGGATTTTCTTTTGTTTTATTTAACCTATGCCTCTTTTGTTATTTCTGCTAACACCGTAAATCATGGAAGCTTGTTTACTTTTGTTTATGCCATTTGCAATAAATTCTTGAAAGGCTAATTCATACTTAACATAGTTGCATATTTTATCTTATGATTTGTTTGAAATATTTTCTTTAAAAATTAGATTTTCCTTTGAAGTTTTTAAAATGGTTTTATCATTCAGAATTTGATTTGCCTTTTTAAATTTTTAAGTTGTGCTTCAACAAAATTGGATTTAGTTTTCAAGGTATCATTATCTTTTCTAACTGATTTACGTTTTAAAGAAGTATTATGATTTTTGTTTAAAAATTTATTGATCACTTGGATAAGTTCACTTCTTGATAGATAAAAAATTACCTCAATTTCTTCATCAATAGAATCACTTCTAGAATAAGAGTCAGACCCATATCAGCTTGCTCTTCATCATTAGAGGATTGATCAGAGTCACTCCATGTAGCCATAAGAACCATCATTTTAGACTTGGAATCTTTCCTCTGGAACTTTCTTTTCTTTATATTTGGATATTCTGATCTTATATGAATTGGTTCATTGCATTCATAGTAGATGATAATTTTCTTTTTAGATTGATCACCCTTTTCTCTACTGGACTGCCTTGAATATATGTGAAGGAAATAATTCTTCTTGTTGTGTCACATCCTTTGAATTTGTTTTGGATATGACTTCAAGCTTCTCATCCTCTGATTGTTCATTTTGTTCCTCTAAATTATTATCCTCGAATTTTGTTGCTGCTTGTGGAACTTTAGAATTTGTTTTCTTTTCTTGAGATTTAAGAGCCAAGAAATTAGATTTCTTTTTGTGCTCATCGTCTTCCAACTCAATCTCATGAGATATAAGAGAATTCATCAGCTCTTCTAAAGGCATTTTCTTCATATTTTTGACTTCTTGAATAACAGTTACCTTTGGTCTCCATTTGCTAGGAAGACTTCTTAGAGTCTTGTTCACATCATTAGAGGTAGTATATCTCTTTTGGAGCACCTTAAGTCCAAAAACCAGAGTTTGGAATATGGAGAACATTTGCTCAATATTTTCATCCTTTTCCATCATGAAAAGTTCATAATTTCTGGAAAGCATATTGATTTTGGCCTCTTGCACCTTCTTGATTCCTTAATAGTTTAGAATCAAAGCATCAAAGATACTCTTGGCTGTTTGTTTGTTGCTACACTTGTCAAATTCTTTTAAAGTGATAACATTAATGATGAAGGTTTTGACTTTGTGATGCAACTTATATTTTTTTTTTCTGATCGACATTAAGATCTTTTGTGGCTATCTCAACACCTTCAACATTTGTTGGAGCAACATAGTCATCTTTTACCATGTCACAAAGTTGAGGATCATAAGAAACGTAAAAACTTTTGAGTTTGTCCTTCCAGTACTCAAACATTTCTCCATCAAACAAGGGAGACTTGTTTTCATTACCTCCTGAACTTTCTTCACCATAGTTAGCCATATATATATATATATATCAAATAATTCTAATCTTTACTCAAAATACGGTTAAGTGCTCAATTTTGAGACCATGTTCCGATACCACTTGTTGGTCAAGAAACACGGGAAATGGGGGTTTGAGTTGTGTTTACAGTTTTTATAAATATTTCAAATGAGTTAAAAACTGAAGTGATAAAATAGAAACGATAAAATAAAAGACTCAACAATTTATCATAGTTCACTACTAACCCAATAGATACGTCAAATCCATTCATTTGAAGGTTTTAATCCACTATGATTAGAACTTACACATGGATAGTCACAATGAATGTGTTCAATCTTCTCACCTCCAAATTTTTACCGTTAATTTGTTGAGGAAAGGGCAGTCACTACCGATCTAAGTTTACGAGTTCTAACAAGACTTCTCAACTTTTAGCTTAGTGCCGTCAAGCCGTTGAAAAACACAATTGGCCACTATTGGGCTTGATTACAAAGAAAAAGTGTTTATGGGATTCAAAATTTTGTAACTTCTATTTTATATCGAAAAAAATAGACGTTTGTAAAATAAACATAGATATAAAGTAGAAGGGAGAAGATTTCATAAAACGAATTATAATTTAATCAAAATAAATTGTATTTTTTAACTATGGTTTTGATGTAGTGACAAAAAATAGATAGTATATTATAATTTTTTTTTATTTTTTTTTATCAAAAATATTAAAGAGATACACTACTAATATTATCTTTTAATTAGTTGACTAGTGTCAAACATTTTATCCATTGTACGATTTATTTATGCAATAAATAAATAAATAGTGTATTATAATTACCTTTAAATTTTATATAGAAGATATTCACACTACAAAAGAAATAGGTGTTTCTCTCTTTTTT
>JBBPBR010000001.1:41729575-41742475 GCA_037974775.1 Cicer pinnatifidum | reverse complement strand
TATATATATATATATATATATATATATATATATATTTAACTTTATCCCGGTTGATTTCAATGTTATCTGTATATACTTTGAATCCAATTTGAAGTTGATGTTAATTAAAATAAGTTCAAAATCCCAGTAAGTAACATACAAGAGGCCAAAGGTTTCCCCTTTATGAACTATGAATTTCAAATAGTTAAAAATAACATGTGACTTTGAACAATCATCCTCACTCATCACATAAATTAAATCTAACACTAAAGACTTGTTCACGAGGCTTCTTGCATCATGCAAAATGACTTAATGAACTGTTAATATTTTTCTTTAATATTTTTCTTTAATATTTTTCTTCAACTTTATTTACATGAACTAAATTTTAAAAATTAAACAAGAAAAACATAAAGTGCATCTGATTATTTAGGTCAAACCAAATATTTAAAAATATGAAATACTCGTAATTTATCTAAGTCTCAATAGTTCAAACTTTGAATGTTCAAAAGCCTTGATAGCCTAAGGTACCAAGACCTACCAACAAAAATATCAACAAACATAATATTGATAAAGGTTGTTAAATAAGACATAGCCGTAGATATTGCAAGTGTTTCACAAAATTGATAACTTTTTTATTATTTGATTAAATTGGTTCAAACTTGATGATTTACTTAAAGTAGAAACAATAAAAAAACTAAGGAGTGATTCACAAGTAATTAATCATGATTCACTACTAACTTGATTACATTCAGTTGTTGAGATAAAAACATTTTTTATGTATGTTTTTTAATGACAACAAAACTTATGAAATTATTAAATTTTATGAATGGTGGTCTACTAATGATTGCACTTGAGTTTTATTTAAGGAAAATGAATTGTATAAGTGAACAAGCGATAAGTCATTCACATCATCAAAGTGCATAAGTATCTACTCAATAATAAAAGAATCTCAAAAAGAATATATCATATATCAATCATTCAAGAGAATGATTATTACATCTTCAAGATAACATTTTCAAGAAGAATATGATCAAATATATTCATACAACAATCAATGATCACACCATGTTATAAATCAAAGCAAATCATGTCTTAACTAATTTGGAAAAACGAAGAACATTTTGGCTTATTAAAAATAGAAACTTGAGAAAGCAAGACTATTCTGGTTATTAAATAGTAAAACGAAGATCATTCTGGTTTACAAAAAAAAAATAGCAGTTTAAAAAACGAAGATCATTCTGGTTTATTAAAAACAAAAATTTGAGATAGCAAGACCGTTGTGGTTATTAAACAGAAAATGAAGATCATTCTAGTTTATTAAAAACAAAAATTTGAGATAGCAAGACTGTTGTGGTTATTAAACAGAAAATGAAGATCATTCTGGTTTTCACAACATTATTCCAAGAACATTCTAGTTTACGAAGAATAAAGCCTTCTTGAATTCAAGATTGTTTTGAGCTAAAAAAATACATCAATCTACATCACAAATCACCAGTATTCATTACAAAGGAACAAAATTATATACTCAAGATCATTTTGAAAAGATTCATTCCAAAAGATTAACAAAGGCAAAACAAAGCATCAAACAACAAGATCAATCTTCAGATTGATGGTTAAAAGTAAAACAAGGACATAAACAATAAGACACTAAAATTGTAAAATGCAGCCTGTGCACAAAGCAAAAAAGCATGACACATTATAGCTGTCAAAGCTCAAAGTCCAACATTCACTCATACAAAACAAAAACGAAGAACATTCTAGTTTTACAAAAGAACATTCTAGTTATTCTATTTTGAAAACATATCTTTTTCCACATTCCAAACCACAATTTAAAGAGTATCAAGATTGTTCAAATTAATGGTGAAGCCCAGAAATCGAGTTGAATGTCCAAATGAGGAAAACAACCTCAAGATTGTTCTCCAAATTGATGAGTTGTGAGCAAGGACACAAGTAAATTGTACTTACAATATTATCCACAAAGCTTTGCATAATTCTGATTGGAAACAATACCAAAGTGACATTTCACAACTCATTCACTCACTCGTTCATGTTTTGCATCAAATCCAAAAGCAAAAATGTTCTTCGATTGTCAAGAACATTCTGTACAACAATATAAACACATGTTTAATTGCTATAAAATATATATATAACACTTGAGAAGTGTGTCTAATGACTATATTCAATTTAAACTGAATATTTACAGCATTTTATCATCTATAAATTGAAGATCAATTAGAAGATGAAAGTATTAGTTTAATTTACAAATCTACCAACACTGGTTTAAATAAGAACAAGTCAAAAATTCTTCAAGCAAACTCCAGCTCTCTTCACTATATCTTTGGATCATCACTTACTGAGTTTGTCTTTATTTATCTCAACAAAGTGTTGAGAAATTTCAAGATCCCAAACACTTTTATCATACACATCATTTATAACTCAAGTCTATATTTTATGTTAGATTTAGTGTGTTTGTAAAAATCCTTTCAAAGCTGAAATGTGATTGTAAAAATGATTTCTAGGTTGAAAGGTGAAGATTGTAATTGACCAAGGTGTGATCAAGAGAAAATGTGTGAATGAGAACATTTCGATTCTGAAGCACATAGTAAAAATCTCATGGTTGTGAGTGTTGGACTAGCCCGAGTTGAATGAACCATTATACTATTTGTGTGTGATCTCTCTATTTCTTATCTCTAATTATTTGCACACAAAAATCACACTTCATTATAAATTATTTTATTTTATTTACTTCTAACATATCCAAAAGATTTTGGACATTTTGTTTTTATCCAAGATTGATCTTGCGTTAGTTTAAATTTAGCACGAGAATTATAATTTTAAAAGGGTCACAATTCAAATCATTGATATTGTTACTTCACCAGTTCCTTCACTCAAAAGGATTTAATCCACTAATTCAACAATTTGAATTACAAAGCATCTAACATTCCAAACAATATTCTCAAACAACCTAACAACCCCAAACTTTTGAGTAACACACACACACCTTGACTCTACCAGCTAAGTCTTTTCCACACAATCTTACAATCTCATATTGTTGAAGACACACTAACAACACTATCATGTTTGAATACAAAGATTTGGAACTTGAGTAGTTTCTTCTAACAAATCGATTATAATAATGACTATCACACTTTAAGAAAAATACTTAGAAATTATTTTGCATTAAAACAAGTGTTTCTATCTTTGAACTCTAAGATGAATTTGAAATTTTGAGATTAAGTTCTTCTACTATTTTTTGATTTTTCAATGATCTTCTTCTTTAGCCTTGTGTATCTATTTATAGATAAAATTTGGGCTTTAATTTAGTCCTTGTTTAATTCTGAATTGTATCTTCATTCCTAGATTAGTTAACAATGATCTTATTCAAAAACAATTTTGAACAAGATGTTTTTTGATAATATTTTATTCAGCCAATTCTTTATTTATGAATTCAATTTGAGCAGTTCTTCTAGATTGATTACTTTCGTATTTTATTTAGATTGAGCTTGTAAATTCTTCATATTGATTATGATCGTATTTTGTTCAAATTGAGTTTATAAATTCTTCTTATTGATTATGTTCATATTTTGTTGTAGATAAATCTTGATAAAGTCTTCTTGTAAATAATTCATATCTTCTTGTGATAAATATTGATCAAATCTTCTTCAAATCTTGATCATATCTTATTTTCAACTTTGTCAAAGATTTTCCTCAATCATAAATCAAAATCAAATCTTATTTTAGATTATCTTCAAAAACATTTGATCATATCTTCTTTTCAACTTTGTCAAAGATTTTCTTCAATCATAAATCTGAATCAAATCTTATTTAGACTTTTTTCACAAACATTTGACCATATCTTCTTTTCAACTTGGTCAAAGATTTTCTTAAATCATAAACTTAAATCAAATCTTATTTTAGATTTTCTTAAAAAACATGCATCTTCTTTCATCCTCTAGATTTTCTTCAAAAACATGAATCTTCTTTCATCGCCTGTGAATATTTTTCTCATAAAATACTTTTATTAAGATCAACACTCTAAGTATAAAACCAACTTAGTTCCAATATATTATTCTCCATTGCACATAGTCGTCAAGCCATAAACATAACAGTCTCATTGGTAGACCACCACCAATGGCCTAGGTGTCACATGACTCTATCATCATAATCTTTGTCGTAAGTTGGAATGTTCTTCTAAGCACTTCCATCATCATGCACGTTTACACGCCGATGTAAAGCGTTTTTCCTCTTATTGAGTGTTGTTTGAACAATGTTTGCATTGTTCTTAATATGTGCTATGCATTATGGTTTTTCATCATGCATTCTGGTGTAATGAGTTTTTCCTCACACACACATTTGATTTCTATATAACCTTTAGTGCAAATTCCTTTTGTATATAGGACTAGAGTACGATACAAACAATTGGTACATGATATAAATCATGTGGTCTCTTTTGTTTCAGGTCTTCACTTATGTTGTATGCATTGTTATATAGTTTCCAAGTCTAGTTGATTGTTGTTTAGATCATCCAAATTTAACTAAGTTAAAGAAAATGGTTTTCAATTTTTCACATCTTCCATCTTTGAAGAGCGAGTCATGTCAATTGGGAAAATATGTTTGTTCTTCCTTTCTATGTTAAGGTCAGAATCAATAAAAATTTTGTCTTTGATGTTGTTTACTTTGATGTGTGGGATCCAAGTTATGTGAGTTCTATTATGGAGTTCAAGTTGTTACTTTAATGGAGGAACTTTTAATATGTCTATTGATTTTATTGATTAAAGAATGTAGATATTTACCGTATTTCAGAATTTTTGCAATGAAATTCGAACTCAATTTGGTTATTCTATTTGCACCTTGCACAATGACAATGTCGAAGTAGCAATGTCGATTTATAAGTAAGGGGAATTTGAATTGAAAATCTCCCTATTTAAAATTTCCTGTTAAAATCTTAAGAAAATAACTCAAGAATTATCTTGGTTGTGAAACAGAAAACGAAGAACGTTCTTGGTTTTAAGCAGAAAACAGATAACGTTCTTGGTTAGTTAAAATCAGTAATTCAATTCATGTATTTAACTTGATAATCGATCAGACTGAAAGTAAATAGATAAGGGAAGAGATACCACACAAGGATATATCCTAGTTCACCCAACCCGAGTTACGTACAGTCCTCACAACCGTGAGATTTTCCACTAAATGTTTCAAATAAAGAACCTTCTTGGTTTTACAGCACTTAGTTCAGATCAACCTTGATCTACTACAAAGTTAAAACATGTCCATCAAGAAAGGAGTTCAATCACTTGTTTGAGTTTTGATTCTTTGACAAAGAAATATACGAGAATGATTCTAGGAATCGAATGGGAAAAATCAGAATTGATTTAATGTATGTGAGTGAGTGAAATTCAAGTATGATTGAAATGAGTAATGAATTGCTTAGTGCTTGAAGCTCTCTTTTTTCCTTGAGCTTGGCCTTCCTTTGATAGGTTTTTTAGAGAATTTAATAATGGTCAAAAGAGCTGTTGGTAATGCTCTGTCAGATTTGACCAAAACTAATATATTTGAATAAAAATATTCCAGCATTTGAACACTTTTTGAACTTTGTTGAATGGGTTGAATTTCTTTGTTCTTAATCAGATTTATCTTGTGTTTAATGATATTTAATCTTTAGATATATGATTGATGTTATATCTTTGATCTGGAGACTTGATTATGTCCAAAACTATTTGTTGAATGATGATGAACTTCTGCAGAAATATAGAGATTGATATTGAACTTCTACAAAAATAGAGATTGATAATCAATCTGAATTGGTATGAATTTCTTCATTCTTTACTGAAACGATTCTTTGTTTATGCACATAAATATCTCAAAGATGTGCTTAAATGATTCAAATTAAGAATGCCTTTTGAATCGTGCAAAAACATGCTGAAGAATGATGAAATAAGGCTGGAGAATGATGTAACAAGGTTGGAGGATGATGATCAGTAAGCTGGAGGATGTTTGTATCATTCTGGAGAAGGATATTTATTGTTGAAGATCAAGTGTAACAAGCTGGAGAATGTTTATCAATCTGAAGATTGATGTTACACTGTTGTCCAGAATGTTGTCAAGAATGTTCAGATATGTCTGGTCTTGCTAATTCGTGATCTTCTCTCTTTGTGATTTGAGTAGTTTCTTTGAATCTGATCATCTCAGTTTATTCCTTGCCAAGTGCTGATGATATAGATGTAAAATCCAGAGGCTAAAACTTCTTTTAACTAGTGGAGATTGATTGATTTTTGAACTATGATGATCATTTTTTAAACTAGAGAACATTCTCCGTTTTCTAGATTTTGCTAAAAATGTTCTCCACTTTTGTCTGTTCAGATTCTTGCCTTTTTTTATTGATTTATTTGCTTTGTTTAAATCTTATCTTTAAATTAATACACTCAAAAGCACAAGTTAAATTAAAATAACATTTAAAATCATAATTAAGATTCTTAATTAACTTTTTGTTTGTTTTCATCAAAACATTAAATTGAGATTTTGTCTCAACAAATGTAAGAGATTATTTTTCAACTCTTTCAATAATATTAATGCATCTTATAGTATGGTTCCTCAATCTTTATGTCCTCGTACCCCTCAACATAATAGTATTATAGAAAGTAAACATGATATATATTATTGAAAATGCTTGTACCATATTGAATCATGTAAGTGTACTTCTTATTTTCGAAACAAAAAAGTACCTCACTTTTTATTATTTCCTAATGAACCTCTAGATAAAGTTTCCCCTGTATCTTTCGTTCTACATGCTTGGTTCACAATTTAACTTCAGGTCTTGATAAGTTGAAGCACTACAGGAAATTTTAGATTTAATAGTGCACCCTCCCCGTCGTTAACCTATCTAAAAAGGGTGAAACGGGTCAACTAGTGTTAACAAATTGAAAATCTTACCCCGCTCCTTTACAAGGCGGTTTAGCGGGTCTAAATTCTTTATTGTAATTGACATTTCTTTGTTGCACACCGAATGTTACACCCCGATTTTTAACAGCGCGAGTGTATTTTTTTTTTTTTTTTACAAATTCATAAAAACGAAGAACTAAAGAAGAAAATACTTTTGGATAAATATTTAAGTCGTAACACAACGACAAAAGTCAACAATATTTACAAACAGCGAAAATAGTTTTTGAAACAAAATTCAAAGTATTTAAATAGAAAAATACAACGGGGCTATGAGACCTATCAGACATAGCTCATACCTTTGGAGTATTCTCGGCAACACCTGCATAAAAGCACTGCCCCAAGAATCTCTACTTTTCCCACATCACATCAAAATGTGGAACATGGATCCATTAAAAGAAAAAGTCATTAAATAGTTTAATCATAGATACAATCTTCCAAAATGAAATAAATACAATCCCAAGAGAAAGACATCTAGTCCTTATACAACCACCTAATCTGATCATGCTACAAAACTACACCACCCTGGTGATCTCCACGCGCCCTACAAGATCCTCCTGACACAGCTTTGGTCAAGTATGACTAACTACTTTCCCATCTCCAGGGTACTAACCGGTAGGATGATCCTGGTTCTTATCTGAGGGCAAAACCCAGATTTCCACAATAATTGTAAAGGTCACCAACCGAAATTAACAAACATCACATAACAACATTCTTATATTTTCAAATGCTCAAAAGAACCTTTCGTCTTAGCATACTCCTCGAAAGGGTTTTCATATGTCCAAAAATGCATAAACAATGTTGAAAAATGAAGTTTTGACAAACTGCATTGTCGTAGCCGAATACAATTGAGAAAAGGTAGATTTTCAATTCTAAAATGGCTTTGAATCAATCAACACTTCAAACATTAATATTATCAATTATGAACACATAATTAACACCAAATTAATCTCCAAAATTCACAACTCAATCACACATCGAATATTCATTAAATCAATTATGAACACATAAATACATCAAAACTTAATCAACCCAACTTCACACCTCAAAGCAATTACGACAAATCACAACAACAACCGAATATGTATATACAATTATCAAAGTATAACAAACATGACTCGTGCGCCAAGCACCCTAATGCAATGCGTATATGCCAAAATGCATCATTCCGGAATTCCAAACCAAAACCCTCCTCGAGGGGCGTAAATCATAATTGTACAGCCTCTCACAGACCAATACTAATTACCGAGGTGCAATCTCTCACGGATCAGCACGATTTACTAGCGTGCAGTCTCTCACAGACCAACACGACATACAAGAGTGCAGTCGCTCACATATCAGCACGACGCGACAATCCCCGTAAGGATAAGATGAACCAACAATTCACATGACATCATCCCGTGGCCCATCACGGTCACCACTATCACTATGGCCCCATTGCAGTCACCATGTACTATGAAATGCATGAGCATACTCTGACTCTTTTCACCACAATTATTAAGTAAATGCAGCTATTAAAAGATTCCTCATTTTTAATACTCATTTAACACTAATGATTTTTCAAACACAACACAGAGCATACTCAAACATATTTATTCACACCAATTAAAATTTCCACAACCACACATAAATCACATCTCCAAATTCCATTCACACCTAAATTGAATTAAATTCATTTTCCACCAAGTCACACATAAATTTCATCTCAAAAATTCATAATATTAATTATGAACACATCAATTTCACCTAACATAAATCACCAAAATTTCCAAACATTAATCACCATATTCAATCTCTAAAATTTTCAACCATAAATCACCACAACAACATTACTATATCAGAGTTCTCCCCACCGCTAACTCGGTGCCAACGGTCTCGATTCCTTTTTGAGACTCAAGGAGCTAACTACATAAACATGAATATTTATAACAACTTGTTCACAATAAAACTAATCCAAACACAACAAAATTTCCAAAATTAAATCTTTCTCACACACCAAAGTTTTAAAACCAAATAATCTATATTATTTACTTAAAGCTAAATAAAACAAATATCGTCAAAATTTCCTATACACACACTCGATTATTAAAGCACCAAAATTTTTGAGTTAATAAAATACTCTAAACTTTTTTTTCTTTTTAAACTCAATCAAAGAGTAATTAAAAGAGTAACATTTTAAACTCTAACCATTTTTAATTTCAATCTATCTTTTTGCTCAAACTCTTTAACTTAGTTAAAATTTGAACTTTTTTACAATTTTAACGACGCTAATTTTTTTGTAAAATTTCAATTTCACTTCAAACTTATTTATTTGAAAATAACTCATTATGTAACTCAAACTCATCAAATTTAATTATCGCCAATTCACACCGACAACAATCAATTCAATTCCACAACACACATATAACACCTCAATTAAATTTCAACAATTCAAACATAACTCACCCAATTTCAAAACTCCACATTTTTACACATAAACCACCAAATTTCATCAATTCATTTTCTACAAAATCCACAAATAAATCACATCTCGAAAATTCATAATAATAATTATGAACATATAAATCACACCAAACTTGAATCACCACAAACCACACCTCAAATTTAAATTCCACTAAATTACACATAATCACATTAAATTACTTTTCCACAAAATCACACCTCAAATACATCAAATTTCTTTTCCACAAAATCACAAATAATGTCCTAAATACAAACTAAAAGTTTGGAAGGAGCCCATACCTTAACGATAGCTCTAACACGCGATTACGGTATCGTAATTAATTCCGGTAAAATTTAAGTTTGTGATGTCGCGTCGAAAACTAGTTCACTAGCACCGCAACGTGGCAATGAACAATTTTCTCTTCTGTCACTTCTCGAAACGAAGCTTAGATCTAGGAGAAAAGTAAAGGTTTTTGTTGTTTGTGAGTTTTAAAAAAATAAAGAAAAACTTAGCAACAGAGAAGGAGGGTTCTATTTCTCTTCCTTGCTTTCTGTTTCTCTCTCTTTCCTTGCTTTCTTATCTATATATTTTTAAATATTTGTGGTTTGGTTATATATATATATATATATATATATATATATATAAAACCAAACCACAAATATCTAAAAATATCTAGATATTTTATAAAATTACCATTTCACCCATCACTTCTCAAACTATTTTTTGTTAAAAATATCAACTCTCGTCGCAATTCAGTTGACATATACAATTTTCAGCAATCCGATGTATTTTTAATAAAATTGTCTGGTATTAAATTCTTCGTAACGTAAATAAATAAAACTATTGCTCGACGAATAATTTAATCGGGGATCCAAAAATATTTTTGGCATTAAATTCACAAAATACCAAAATACAATAATTTGGCCAAAAAGCCTCGGAGTTCAACACTAAAATACCCTAAAATTACATAATTTACTATTTAAAAATTATGGGTCTTACACCGAACCCGTAGATATTTTTTCAAACACATAAATTGTTATTTGCTACAAACAAATAAACCACTGTGAACCTTCTGCAATCAAAACCATCGCTTTAGAAACCCCTTCTTGCTCAACCTCATCGATTAATCCTTGTTTTTCTACTTTGTTTACTTTATAAGTCTTTGATGTGTTGGGAAAAACAGCATAAGTTCAAAAGAATCAAGACACAATCACAACACAAGAATATAACGTGGAAACTCCAAAACCGGAGAAAAACCACGGTCGCTGCCTAAACCGGCAACCAGAGAATTAACACTATGTGAAAATTGTTACAACACATAGACTTCTCTCAGAGAATTAACACTATGTGAAAATGGTTACAACACATAGACTTCTCTCACCCACACCCAACACCCCAGTACAACCACACTCTTACAAAGCAAATATTTAACTAAGTCAGATACAAGCTTAAAGTGCTACATGCTGACTGGTGCTGGTGCCTTTGAAAACAAAGGACCAAAACCAAATATATAGCTTTGGCCTTCTCCTTATTCTCCCACACTAAGCGATGTGGGACTTGCAATCAACCCCAACAATCTCCACCTTGATTGTAAGAGTTACAAGCTTCCGCTTCCATTGTCTTACCGACAATCATACTCCACCATAAAAAGTACACTTCACTTGGAACTAAACCATCCCAAGAATTTTCTCCACTTGGAACTAAACCATTCCAAGAATTTTCTCCACTTGGAACTAAACCATTCCAAGAATTTTCTCCACTTGGAACTAAACCATTCCAAGAATTTTCTCCTTGTGTAATCCTGATTGTATAAGCACATCCTTGACTTGTACTTTCCACAAGCCAAAGTTGATTCTTCCATCAAACTTCTCTATGTCAAACTTTGAATAAGACATAGCAGCTGCACGCAGACTGTAAACTGTGCACCAGGTAAGTTCCCAGGAAAGAGAGGTGGGTCACAACAGACAAGCTTAAATACCAAGTCTTTCCTTAGCCAGAACCTCCTTAAACAACACTTTCACAGTATCACCTTTCCCCTAACAATACCAAAGATAATTCTTTTCTGATGTGGAAGATCAGACAAAGCTGCAACCACAGAGCATACTAAGAAAAATTATCCCACCGAACCTCCGAACCTGGCTCTGATACCAGTTGTTGGGAAAAACAGCATAAGTTCAAAAGAATCAAGACACAATCGCAACACAAGAATATAACGTGGAAACTCCAAAACTGGAGAAAAACCACGGCCGCTGCCTAAACCGGCAACCAGAGAATTAACACTATGTAAAAATTGTTACAACACATAGACTTCTCTCAGAGAATTAACACTATGTGAAAATTGTTACAACACATAGACTTCTCTCACCCACACCCAACACCTCAGTACAACCACACTCTTACAAAGCAAATATTTAACTAAGTCAGATACAAGCTTAAAGTGCTACATGCTGACTGGTGCTGGTGCCTTTGAAAACAAATGACCAAAACCTAATATATAGCCTTGGCCTTCTCCTTATTCTCCCACACTAAGCGATGTGGGACTTGCAATCAACCCCAACATGATGTGCATATTAGTTGTTTGTATAATGTTCTTTCCATTTAGAACTGTGTTGTGCATGAAAAAATTGTAATATTTTTTATAATATTTTGATGGAATTAGATGTTGGAATAATATACAAATATTTGCTTGTGTTTTGGTTTGGATTAGAGTCTTTCTTTGAGTATGGAATTTTTATTGGAAAGGTTTCATGATTGTCTTGATATTCATGCTAATGAGTAAAGTATATTGGATATGGGAATGTTTGAGATTTAAGATCAGCTCAACAATTTATTTGTATGAAGCAATATATATGAGTGAATAAAATATAAATTAGATTAATCATGTGTTTGAATGTTTTTTTTTAATAATTTACTTTTTTTTAAAAAAATTATTAAAATATTTCATTTTCAAAATTATATGCTAAAATATCTCATTTTTATAATTACCCACAAGTCGTCCTTATAAATGGTGACTTCCTTAAGGAAGTCCAAGTTTGCAAATGCGACTTCTTTAAAGAAGTTCGTGTTTGCAAAGGCGACTTCCTTAAAGAATTTTTTTTTTTAAATTAACAATATATATATATATATATATATATATATATATATATATATATATATATATATATATATATATATATATATATATATATAATTCATAAAAAGACACAACAAATTTTAAAGTACATAGATTGACTAGAGTTTCCTGTAATATTTGAACAATATTTTCGAATATGATCAGTTAACTGACATAGTCCGACAACGCCTTAGTACATCCACTAATCGACACAACATTGGATTCATAAAATGCAGACTATGTCGGTTAACTGGTCATACTCAAAAACATTGTTCAAAATATCATAGAAAACTCTAATCAATATATATATATATATATATATATATATATATATATATATATATATATATATATATAATTTAAAATTTATGTTTGTGTCTTTTTATGAATTATTTTAATTATATATATATATATATATATATATTAATTT
>JBBPBR010000001.1:41671312-41721468 GCA_037974775.1 Cicer pinnatifidum | reverse complement strand
ATATATATATAAATAATGTTTTTAATTGATAACTTTTTATATATAATTCTTAAACAATCTTACTAGTCAATTGATAATAGCATACACTTATCTAATTTCACTTCTCTGTTTTATCTATGACTTTTTAACCATCTTCTCTTATATGATGGTCAAGGCTCCACAAAATAAAATAAAATAAAAGTCGTCTATATTAGTTTTAATAGAGATAAAGAAGATTTACATGATCAAGAGTGATCCAAATTCGCAACCCAAGTTTTACCGGTGCTAATACGCAACATTACAATTACCGTATTTGATTGTTTTGTTTTCGAATCGGGTCAACAATCCAAATGCCTGTATACTATACAATACAAGTTTCCACTTTCCAGAGAGGAATCCTTGTGGCGGTGTTCAAAACGAAGACAATTATTCAACGATGAAATCTGTAAGAGAGAAAGAAAACGAACGGTGCATGACTTCGCACCATCGCCGTCTACTTCACGCCTTAAACCTTGGCACCAGGTCATCTCCTCCCTCTCTATCAATTTTCTCTTTTCGATTCTATTTATTAATCAATTTTTATATTTTAAATAGACATTTCGATGAGAACACAAATAGATGGAAGTGGCAGTGCGCAAATATTGAAGTTCAGAAAAATGTATTAAGATCGATTAATGCATTTCTTGATTCTCTATCTGGAGATGCACGTGCGCCACGTCATACTATCGTTAAGGTATATCCATCCTTTTCAGAAATGGACAATTCCATTGATATAGTTTTCGAAACGCACAAATTTCCCCTATTTAATGGCATTCAAATATTTGCTTTACTTTGTTAGGAATCTGCTGCTGATATTTTGGGAGCATTGTTATGGATTCTTCAATGCAAAAGTGGGCCCTTGTTAAGCATGGCATCGAATGTGGCAGTTAAGTTGGTTACTGTTTTACCGACTCCACTACTGCAATCATGTTTGTTGGATCTTGTCTATTGCCTATCGTCCTTGCTATCTTCACATCAGGTAGAAGTTGCAATACCCTGTGCTACTGCTTTGAATTTGATCATCTCAAATGTCAGTGCTACTAGTGAGAAGGCAGTTATTCAAGCACTGAAAGAAACAGATATTTCTATTTGTATTGTTGGAAATGTAAAAGATTATTTTACCTGCGGTGTGAAGAAAATTGAATATTTTCTGGAGATGGTTTCACTTTTGAGTACAGTACTGTTGCGGTGGCCTTCATCCCGGTTCCCTGTTTGTAATGATGTTGAACTTATGAAAGGTTTAGCAAACATGCATACAACGACGGATAGTTCTATTAAACTTGTTCTTCTAAAGCTGTACACATCCTTAGGTATTAAAATACCCCTCTGTTATGTTTCCCTTAATAAAACAAAAAACATTTCCTTGTTATCCTCAGTATATTGTTAAGTATTTAGACCAACTAATTTATTTATTTTGTTACCAGCTTTATGTGATTCTGTAGCACAAAAACTTATAGATGGTGGAAAGGTATTTCTCGAAATGATTGTGCAGGCAATGGGAAAATCAAACCCTCATGATGTTCGGATAGAAGCGTTTCGGCTTGCTCAATGTTTATTGGTAAGAGTTATTATTTTATATTTGATAAACATTGCAATTTATATAGCATTGTATTTGACAAACATTACTCTTATCTACTTAGAGATCCCGAGAAAATTGTTTAAAAGTGATGGATTTGTGTGGTGAAGCTCTTGTTGATGCCATAATTTGTGGGATGAGAGAGACAAAACCGTGTTCCAAAAAAGTTGAGAACAACCATGGTTCTCTATTAGCGGAAGCATGTCAGTTGGCTCTAATTACTCGTTGGGCTGGTGATCATCATATCAGGTTTTGGAAACAAGGAATTGATAGAGTCCTCCTTAATCTTCTGATTGAAAATATTCATGACCAATCATCTGAACTTGTCTTGTCATTGGAAAAACAAATATCCATGGTGAAGGAGGGATTGAAAGTCAATTATCACGTTGCTCTGAGGAGTTATCTGTGGGACATTCTTGGGTGGCTTACAATTCATTGTGGAGAAAATTCAAACCCTCATACCCATGGAAGTGGGCTCCATATCAACTTATTGATTCTGTGTGCATGGTAAATCGTATTTCTTCCATTATCATTTCTCGGTGACTTCAACGATTATTACACCTTCATGGGGTTGATGTTGTGCAATTTTTTCTTTTTTCTGCAGCTTGACTTTTGTTGATACGATCCAAAAATGGTGCCGAATATGTCGAAAGGATGTTGATGATAATTTTCAAAGTGAACCAGTATCAAGGGCTGTTCTAATGATGCTATATTCTCCGTGTAATCACATTTCCTCACATGCTAGATTTGTATTATCTGATATACTGAAGGTGAAAGGCGATTCGTGCTTGAAAAACTTAATACATACCCTTGATTATATATCATCCCTAGAAAGCTATGGTTCATTTGATAAACTTCAACTTGTCATTAACTTATTTGGGTTAACTTGTCTTTCAAGTTTACCAGAGTATCAAAGATGTATCACAGAAAGCAGAGGGATAAAGGTCGTTGTTCTTCTTGTGCAACGATGCTTAAGTAATGATATTTATGTAGAAAGGCCTGAAGTTGCTCCTCATTTGGATACAGTATTCCATAAAAGGTCTTGTTGCTGGGTTGGTAAAGGAGACTGGGAAGGTTCCAATGTTCTCTTATTTTATGGTTTGTGGGGCTTAGCTGAACTTCTTCATCAATGTGGCTTTTTACAAGACAAACCTCAGCAATTTACTAGAGAGGTGGTAAACATTAAAACTCAGTTAGTTGACAAACTTCATGAGATTTGTAGTAGCACCTCTTTCAGCCCTGGAGTGAAATGGTATGTTTCTTATATTCTAAGTTATTTTGGATTTTATGGTTTCCCAAATGAATTTTCCAAAAGGATTGGGAAATCTCTTAATAAGGAAGAATATGCAGATTTACGACTCATTGTAGCAAATGGGGATTCTGTGAGTGTTCATGGTGTTATTCTTGCTGTTCAATGTCCATTGCTTCTACCTCCTGGAGTGTTATCTAGTAGTAAGAGTTCTAAAGAAGTAACAGATTATTTTGATGGAGCGACCTTGAGAGAAGTTCGCTATTCTTCTCATGTTGATTATGAAGCATTGTTGTTGTTCTTGGAATATGTATATTTGGGATGCTTACATGTGGCAGAAGAAGAAACTGTGAAGAAACTCAAAATTCTTGCTAAGCGTTGCAATCTACAGCCTCTCTTGCAAATGCTTTGCAGACAATCTCCAAAGTGGGGCACACCTTTCCCCAGCTTTAATCTTACTTCATCTCTCGATTTAGCTGGAAGTTATTTTTCGTATGGTTTGCTTCTTTTCCAGATTCTTCTAGATGTCTAGAGGTTGCATGTGATTGGTGTAACTGTGTTTTCTTGTTCATCCTTGTCTATATCCATGCTTATTTCCTTTCATATACTTGTGTAGCTTCCTTGAAATTTATACTTTACTAGGTTCATTCCATATTTTTCAAATGAGAGTTACTTTTCTAGTTTTCTGAAAGGAATATTAAACTTGGAAACTGTTGCTGAGATTGACTCCTCAATAACATCGTATTATCCAGTTTATTGTAAAACAACTGTTAGTTAAATCCTTACTGGTTGGAGCTTTCTTATTAAGAATTTATCGACTTGTCATTTTGGTAAAGTAAAAGGTTTCTAGTCTTCACACTGAAAAATGTTAACAGTAATGTTGCTAACATTCGTTCAAGTAGTTTGGGAGATAAATTCTGATTTTGTTAATTTCTGTTTTCAGAGATGTCATAATGGAAGCTAAATCAAATGAGCTTGTTGGATGGACTTGTGATATTTGTTCTCACCCAGTACCGCATTTGCATGTTCACAAAGTTATATTGCAGTCTGGATGTGATTATTTACAGGGTTTGTTCAGATCAGGAATGCAAGAGAGGTGATTATTGATTTAGAAAATTGATAGGCTATGTAGTTTACAGTTTTCCTGATATAAAAATGATGAAGATAACACCTACAAGTTCAAATTAAAAGCTTTGCCTATTATTGAAACTGGATATCGTGAAAATTGAAGAACATGGTCAAAAGACAGATATGCATTAGCATATTCTACTACTATGTAACCTGTTCTGTGGTTAAATTGTGATTACAGCCCAAAATTCAAGTATTCTTTTTACAAGCATATTCTGATAAAGTATTGTTTGGAAACTCATTGGTGCATATTCTTGAGTCATGAATTTCAAACTTAATATAAGAAGTGGTTGAAAATGACCTGGAACCTTGTCCATCTTTATGAAATGTTAACTGCATTTCAACTCTCAAGTTCATTTTTAGACATCCTTGAAACTTAGAAGCATTGATTTTCCATTTTTGATGAGAAATTGCCAATCCCTTCTCTGTTTGCTTTAATTTATGTGGCCCTTTGCATTTTGATTGCTTTCTCTGTTTCCCTTGTGGGTCTGCCTTAGATGTTATTTACTTTTGCAGTCATTCACAAGTTGTGAAGGTTGATGTTAGCTGGGAAGCATTGATTAAACTAGTACAGTGGTTTTATTCTGACGATCTGCCAAATCCCCCGTCTGGTTGTTTGTGGGTTAACATGGATGATCAAGAAAAGCTATTCAATTTGCAGCCATATGTGGAGCTCTGTTGGCTTGCTGAGTTCTGGATTTTGGAAAGTATTCAGGAAGCCTGCTGGAATGCGATTATGTCCTGTCTTGATTCTTCTAAGCAGTTGTCCGTTAAAATAATCAAAATGGCTTATAACCTCTCTTTGTGGAAGTTGGTTGACATTGCTGCAAATCTTATGGCTCCTTCATATAGGCAATTACGGGATTCTGGTGAACTTGAAGAATTTGATGATGCACTAGTTCACTTTATTTATTCTGCTTCTACTGTACTTAACCATGAAGGTGAAAATCGTTTTAGGTGATAGAACTACAAGACTATTTACAGTGCTGGAGATTCAGGTTTGTTGTAAAAAAAATTAGGAGCTAAACATTTTTTCGGCATGTTAGTTATGCTGACATTTCTAAATTATTTTTTATTTTGAAAGTTTTAAGTATTGAATAGGAAGTTTTTGGAAGCAACAATTGTATGCAGACTTATGTGGACCCTCTAGAGTATTCTGAGGTGAGCTGTTAGACTCTATTACAGTTTTTGTTAGGTAACTGTTAAAGTTAGTTAGAAGTTATACTTTTGTAATTTTTCAGAGTCCTGTTAGCATCTTGCCAGAAAAGCTTGGCTTCATGTATAGATACTGTTGTAAACTCAAAAATCATTACAATTTTTATAAATGAGACTTGTATTCTTTGTTGATTACTAGAAATGAGTAGTATACTTTTCTTGTGAGTCTCATCAAGTGATGGGTTTGCCAAGAACCTTGACCACATACTCAACATTCATCCTGCTATGATAGTAAACATAATAAAAAAAAATCAGTTGTTCCCATAATTAGGTTGTAATTGAAATTGTGCCTCGACATCTAAACAATTGACATTACAATCATTAAATATTCAACTTGCATTGATTAAATGCATCTCAACCAAATTACTAACAATATCAATCATACTAATTACTAACATTGACCGTTGCAAAAAAAAGTGCATCTCAACCATGTAATGACAATCACAAACACTTTGGTTTCAGGTTTATATACCAAAACCTTGCAAAAGTAGTGTCATGTACTTGAGTCACCTTGACAATATGGCATAAGATTCATTCTAGCCACATGACACAAAGTATTGCTATTTTTTTTCTTTCTTCTTTGCCTTGTAAGAGATTTTTCACCTAAATTGACTGATAGTCATCTCATGGGTAACAGTTAGATCAATAATACTACATTGGTGATTCTTTGCTCTCCTTGATTGACATTAAAATTAAGGACATCAATCCATTACAAATATTGAAATATTATACAAGAAATAAAATATGGGTATGATTTTTGCTACCATATCTGGTAAACACGAGCAGATATACTTAGAATCTAGCAAGTCATGGTCTTAGAGAAATTGTGTTGAAAATGAAGTTAACTGTATACCTGCATAACATACACACACACCTTCCATAGGTGCTTTTGCTCAACAAGAAATCCTAACAATAAGGATATTCTCTAACAGTGACACACTCATACGGAGACAGATGATCTTCTGAAGAGGCGCTTGTGGTGAGAGTAAGTCTTGTCAGTATCTCTCCTGGTTTCTTCTGCTTCTCCCTTTTAATCCTTCATATAAAATTAGAAGTGGAAATTTCATATAACATGTTCTATTAATTAACGTTTCTCATAAATTGTGAAATCTCTTTGGAAGTTTCAATTTGATTCTATTCAAATTTTGGGTTAAATGGTGTAATGTGTAGTCTTTTATAGAGTTTATCCAATCATACAAAGATCATTTGTTTATTTATTTAATTTCTGGATTTAATTGTCATTTGTTTAATTTTTGGAACACTTTAATGTTACTTTACCTTAGTGGAAGAAGGAAATGATATTCTAAGGGAATCCTTGGTGAGTTCAAGCTAATGATGGATTTAAATTATGTCTGAAAATGAGCCAATCGCTCTCTGATATATATAATTCCTTGTCTTTCTACCATTCAGTTGATATCCTACGAATAGAACTCTTGGTCAATTTAGAGTTTTGACCATAAGGTGTTTTTTAGGCTTTGAATTTTGATTATACTCTTTGATTTCAAGTTTGAAGTATCCACTGTTTTTTAATTGATATTACAGGATCTTAGTCTGCAATTTTCAAATATGTAAATAACTGCTAGATCAAAGGAGTTAGGAGAAGGTCAAATCAGTTTGAGCTGGCACTGTTGTGAAGACTTTTGTCAAGATATGGTAACTCGTAATTGTTTGCCTCCTTCCGTGGTACCGAAAAGTCTTAGAGCACATGCCCCGAATTATGAATATGATTACTGTTCCATATATTTTACTTTAGCAGTGAAACATGAGAATATAGACAGTCCCCTCTGCTGTTTCGTGTTTCAATCCTAAGAAAGGTTACATGGATATTGTTGAGCCCGACATTGATTAGAGATATAACCTAAGTAGTGCATATAAGGGTTGACAGACCTCACTTTAAAAGTTGGTTTTGTGGGTTGAGTTAGCCCTTGAGTCCAAAATCTGAGATGGTATTAATGATTATCATATCCTGTTATTAAGCCAAGGCTTTTCCTATTCCACCCATATTTACCAATGCTCCAGATGTCCAGTCATAGACGTGAGGATATGTGTTGAGAGTTTCGCATCAAACTAGAGATATGGCCTAGTTAATGTTATAAGGCTTGGGCAGTCGTTATCTTAAAAAGTCGATTTTGTAAGGTTGAATTAGACTATGAAACCAAATTCTAAAAGATATGCTATTTGTATATGAAATACGTCTCTAGTATGATTTAGAAATTTAGTATTGATTCATTGTAATCAGTTAACATGTTTTTAAAATGCTTAAAATCATAATTTTGCTTAAAACATATTTATTGTGGATTATTATCTTGTTCTGTAGTCTGCAAGGCCAGGAGAGCCATTTTGGCAGAGTCCCTGTGTCCTGGAAGACCTGGGGGCATATTGAATGCAGTGCTATGGGTGCAGCTTACTATGGTTATTTTTTTTATAATCACAAAACCTTCAAGGGTACACCTGAGAGGAATCACTACTATACATTACTTGATGGGGAGATGATTATTGACTTGGATTCACATACACGGAAGCTAGAAAAAATATACCTCATTTATGATTCAATAGCAATCAATTCAATCAAGTATCTGTGACAGAGGTATGTATATTGATTCACAAATATATCTGAGTAATCTGTATCACCAACTCTTCCTTGCCATTGTCTGTTATGAACTTATGTACAACTTTTTGTCCTTGTTAGGCAACAACATGCCTTTCCTTGGTCCATGTTTGTCACAAGTCTCTGCATGCAGGTAACTTCTTTTTTTGTCTTTGTATCGTTACTCATGGTGTGTGTGTGTGTGTGTGTGTGTCGGTTTGAGTGTGCATGTATGAACCAGAAAATAATATTAATTTGTAATTATATTTATTAGTTTTTCTAAAATAGGTCATACAAATCAAGATTTGATTTGATCCTCTTAATTTGTAATTATTATATGTAATGTTGTAACTATTATTTATACTGAGAAATGTCAAAGCAAAAGGCATCAAGCCCTAATTTGTGACATGGTGTCAGCAGGTTCGATCAAACCTGTGAGCTTTTAGTTATTCTTCGCTTTATTCAGCGATACCCCATTGGGTCATTCTTGAAATCGCTTCTTCCGTTCTTGGTCCTTACTTGTTTCGTGATTACTTTGCGAACTCTCAACCGTAGCTGCCTGCGGTTGCTTGTTCAACTCTTGATTTCATCTTTGCGATTCCTAATTGTCTTTCACAATTTTCGGTGTTGAGATTGTGCTTCTGGGTTGAGTTCTAGGTTGTCTCACTGCTGCTCGATCGTGATTCTGGTTTTGTT
The DNA here is from genome assembly GCA_037974775.1 of Cicer pinnatifidum. NCBI lineage: Eukaryota > Viridiplantae > Streptophyta > Magnoliopsida > Fabales > Fabaceae > Cicer > Cicer pinnatifidum. Next base: position 41,712,999 of record JBBPBR010000001.1, on the reverse strand, counting down.
GATAGTGTGTCTGGGTCATTCTTGCTCATTATTACTTCTCGTTGTTGCTTACTTGATCGTGGTTCTCGTGCCTAATCATGAATTGGGTAATTTTTTGCTTAAGGACTTGTTACTACTTTTTTTGCTTACGAATCTGTTTCTTTCTGTTGGGTATTTTTGTATTAATTTTTTTTTTCTGCACGTTACCAAACAAAAAAATTCTCTTTTGGGTGTCATGCTATGTTTGTAAATTGGCTAAAAGTAAAACACTTCATTTTCTGTCTGGTGTTCATCGTGCTTCAACTTGTTTTGAGATGATTCATAGTGATGTATAGAGAATGTCTTTTGTAACTTCTCATGCTCACTATAAATATTGTCACATTTATTGATGATTATAGTCGTGTTGAATATTTTTTTTGTCTAAATCTGAAGTGTTTTCTATGTATAAGAAATTTCTAACATATGTTGAAATTCAGCTTCAAGAAAGTATCAAAAAATTTCCCTCTGATTTTGGTGGTGAGTATATGTCTCATGAATTGTAGGAGTATCTTCAACAAAAAGTTATCTTGTCCAAATACCCCCCCAACAAAATGGAATGGTAGAACGTAAAAGTTCTCATCTGCTTGATGTAAGACACACCTTACTTCTTCAAGTTTTGTATCATCCCGATATTGGGTAGAAGCTCTTTCAGAGTTTTTAGTCTTATTTATCTTTTATTCATTACTTAATTTAAGGAGTTATTTGATATATTTTGTTGATTTTAATTTTTTGATTTAATGAAATGTTTACGTTCTTATTTCCTTGATTAAGTCGAGAATTTTCATAGTTTTGCGTTGTTACTTTGTTTTAGTGCAGTGCTGAGTTTTAGTAAGAAATCAACATGACTTATGTGGAGTATTTCAACCATATCTGGAGTTGTACATGTCTAATTGGTGTCAAATCAAGTGCAAATGAAAGCTATGATCCATAGCTACAACTTTCCTGCAGACACCGAAACTCAATTCAAACTCAAGATGAGAAAAATGCAAAAAAAAAAAACGTCAAACAAAAGAAGTTGTGCGCCTGAAGCGCAACAGCTGCACCTGGGGAGTATGGCACGCGACAACATTCATTAAAATGCATTTTTTTTTCACTTTCTAGGTATCTTTTTTTATTATTGGGAAGTTTGGAGACTTATGCCCTAGGAGAGAAACTCAGATACGACAGTTCTTAACACCATTTGAGGAGTTTCATCAAGAATCATTCATGAATCCTTTCTTGATGAAACTCCTCAAATGGTGTTAAGAACTGTCGTATCTGAGTTTCTCTCCTAGAGAACAAGTCTTCAAACTTCTCAATAGTCATAAAGATACCTACAAAGTGAAGGAAAAAATTGCATTATAATGAATGTTGTTGTGTGCCACGCGCCCCAGGCGCAGCTTTTGCGCTTCAAGCCCGACTTGGCATATTCAAAAGGGTGGAAATGCGCCCCAGGCACAGTTGTTGCGATTCAGGCGCACAACTTCTTCTATTTGACGTTTTCTGCATTTGTTTCCTCTTTTGAGTCTGAATTGGGTTCTGGGGTCTTTAGAAAAGTTGTAGATATGGATCTTAGCTTTCATTTGCACTTGGTTTGACTCCAATTGGACATCTACAGCTCTAGATATGACTGAAATACTCCACATAAGTCATGTTGATTTCTCACCAAAATTCAGCACTGCACTAAAACAAAGTAACAACGCAAAACTACGAAAATTCTCTACTTAAACAAGAAAATAAGAACATAAACATTTCATTAAATCAAATAACTAAAATCAACAAAATATATCAAATAACTCTTTAAATTAACTAATGAATAAAAGATAAATAAGACTAAAAACAATGAAAAATATGAATATGATGAAGAGTTATCACACCTTACTTCTTCAAGCTTTTGTATCATCTCGATATTGGGTGGAGGCTCTTTCCCAATTGTCTTTTTGATCAATCATCTTCCTTCCACGGTTATTGATCTTGACTTTTTCGCCTTTTTAAAATTCAGTATGATTATAGTGATTTACATACTTTTGGATGTGTGCTTTGTTCACCTACCTCCATTTGAAGGACATAAGCTTGGAACTAAGATTGCTCAATGCACATTTATGAGATATAGTCACTCTCATAAGGATTTTGTGTGTTATGATATTTCTAACCAGCACTTTCGCATTTCCAGGAATATGACCTTTTTTTTTTTATAATCAACTTATGTTTCATTGTCTTTCTCCTGCCATGAATGATACTGCTATTCTTTTCAACTTTTCTATTATGCCTCAATATATAGAACATTTTAAACTAGGAAATGTATATGTTATAAAACACAAACAACAAGTTATAACCCCTTTTTCGATACTGATATGCCACCTGATCTTGTAGCGGTTGCACCACGACGTTCAAATAGAGCGTCTTGAGCACCAGATAGATATAATTTCTCACATACTTCTTTGTTTGTATCTATCTCTAGTAAATCTATTCTTACTTTACTCACTGGTTGTTAAATATGTGCGCCGAATAAAAGCAATGAATGTGGAATTTCATGTTCTTCAAGAGAATTTCACATGGGATATTGTCTCTTGTCCTCCTCATATCAAATCCATAGGCTGCAAATGAGTATATTCTATGAAATTGAATTTTGATGGGTCCATCAACCGTTACAAGACTCGATTTGTTGTCTTAGGAAACAAGCAAGAATATGAAATTGATTATGATGAGATATTTGCACCGCTAGCCAAAATGACAAGTGTTCGCACTATACTCTCTATAGCTGCTTATAATGGGTGTGCTCTTCATTAAATGGATGTGAAGAATGTATTTCTTCACGGTGATCTAATTGAAGATATTTATCTGACTCCTCCTCAAGGTCTATTTTATTCATCTCATGGTGTGTACAAGCTCAGATGTTCTTTATATGGTTTGAAACAAGCACCTAGAGTATGGTATGAGAAATTTAGTTCCAATCTACTTGGGTTCTCTTTTACTCAGAGACAATATGACTCTTCTTTATTTATTCATCGCACATCTACATGCATTTTTCTACTCTTCCTTTATGTTGATGATATGGTTGTTACTAGATTTGATTAGGCATCCATCCAGGAACTCAAACTTCATTTCATATGAAAGACATTGGTAACTTGCAGTATTTCTTTGGCCTTGAGGTTCATTCTACCTCCAATGATATATTTCTTCATCAACATAAGTATACGACAAACCTTATTTCTATGGTAGGCCTTCAATCAGCTAATCCAATAGATACTCCTCTTGAGGTTAATGTGAAATATCATCGAGATGATGGTGACTTATTGACAAATCTTTTATTGTATTGGCAACTTGTGGGTAGTATTAATTATTTGACAATTACCCAACCTAACATATCATTTTTTGTTCAACAAGTAAGTCAGTGCATGCACTCTCCTCGCCACCTTCACTTGGCAGCTTGTCGCATAATTTGTTATTTGCTAGGTACCTCTCAACAGGGTCTCTTCTTTCCCATTGACACAATTCTCAAATTGATTGCATATAGCAATGTTGATTGGGTTGGGTCCTAATACTCAATGGTATGTCACCAGTTGGTGCATGTTTCTTGGTTCTTTGTTGATATCATGGAAAAGTAAGAAACAAACAAAAGTCTTTAAATCATTTATTGAATCAGAGTATCGTGTCATGTTTACTGCTTGTTATGAGATAATTTGGCTTCGTAGTCTTTCAGTTGAACTTGGATTCCTTCACACATAGCCTAGGTCTCTCTATACTAACAATACAAGTGTTATTCAAATTGTTGCAAATCATGTTTTTCAGGAGCACACAAAATATATTGAAGTTTCAAGTTGTAGATATTCTTACCAAAGTTGTTCGTCATTTGCGCTATTAATTTCTAGTTAGCAAGTTGATGTTCCTTGACCCGCTGCATCAATTTGAGGGGGACATGAATCAGAAAATAATATTTATTTGTAATATATTTATTAATTTTTCTAAAATACGTCAGACAAATCAGGATTTGATTTGACCTTCTTAATTTGTAATTATTAAATGTAAATGTTATAACTATTATTTATACTAAAAAATGTCAAAGCAAAAGAAATCAAGTCATAATTTGTGACAGCACGTGCATGCGCATTGTCCTTTTTAAGTGTGAGCAATAGATAACAGATAGATAGATCTCATATCATGGTCCTCGTAGATAATAGTCTAACACATAGCAAATTAGCACCTGGTACATATTTGGTTATGGTCTATATTCGTTTAAGTAATGAATGCTTATAATGTATAAACTCTGGATGTATCATTCTTCAGTTATCATAATCGAATGTTAGACCTCTTTTACTTTGTAAAAAACTTGTGTTTTTATTTTCTAAAATGTTTGTTTATTTTACCTTGATAAGAGATTCTTGAAATAAATCATTGTTATGGGAAAATTCATTGTAGAATTTTCGAAACTTTCAAATAATTCAAAACTTTCGTAATAGGAAAATTTCGAAACTTTCTATATTTAGAAACTTCCGAAGTTTTCTGGATTTAGAAACTTTTGAAACTTTTCGTATTTGTAAACTTTCCAAATTTTTGAAGTGTTATCCTTATTTCAAACATTTCTAGATTTGGAAACTTTCAAAAAAATTTATATTTGAAAATTTTCGAAACTTTTCAAATTTTCAAAAAAAAAATATAATCTATATTTCGAAAATTTCTAGATTTGAAAATTTTTCAAATTTTCGAAATGTAATCTTTATTTCGAAAACTTGAAATTTCGAAAGTTTCAAAAATTTGAAACTTTCAATTTTAAAACTTATTATAAATGGTTAAAAAAGTAACATTATATTTTCATGTGTCTTGAGGGGTGACAAATTTAAGTGTAGGGTAGAATCATTTGATGTCTATACTACATATTTGGACTTAAGCTTCATAGCAAAGGAGTCTATGCCCGAGAGGCCCAAATGCATTAGGAAATGCCTAAGAGACTACTAGTGACTCAACATATTCGTATCGGCATGAATAACTCTTAGAAAATTTTACCTTATATCCTCACATTTGTATCTATAACCCCCACATATTTTTAAAAATGTCAAATATATCTTTGATTTTTTTTACTATTTTATCAACTACTAAATAATGTAAGTTTTTTGGTACATAAAAGATTTCCGAAATTACCAACAAATTCTTTATTAGATTTTCGGTACAGAAGGTTAAAAAGGTGTCTATCGAATTTTCTTTTTTAATTTTTCTGGTACAGAAAGTTAAAAAGGTGTGTATCGGAAATGTTTTTTAAAATTTTATGATACATAAGATTAAATAAGTTAAAGAGTTGTCTAACAATAAACTCCAAGAAAATTAGTGAAAAATCTTTTAAGAACACGTCTTTTAAAAAAGAGTTAAAAAAATAAATTAAATAAATAACAAAGTAATAAAAAATTAAAATTAGAAAGGACTTTCAGAAAATTTGTGGGTTGAAGTTTTCTGGTAAGTTTCGAAAATGTCAAAAAGAAGTTTTTAGGTATTGTACATGTTCTGGAAAGGTTGAAATAAATTTTTCGATACTTCCAAAAAACTTCAAAAAATATTTTTGAAAATGGTCTTCTATATCGAAAAACTTTTTTCAAATTTTTCGGAGCATAACTTGTATATCGGAAAGCTAAAATTAAAAAAAAAAATTATTCACTTCTATACCAACAAACTTAAAACATTGAATAGTAAAAATTTGAGGAAACAGAGATAATTTGGGGGTACAAAGTAAAATTTTCTAATTCTTAGGATTCCTTTGTTATCCATTTTCAACTATTGGAATATGTTAAAGTTCTGTATTCTGCCATTGCTTTGTAAGGATCATGAGACACTTGTGCAGAAAATCCATAGAGGTGGGACGTATAGTGTCTCTTTAAATATGATTTTCATGAATGGAAAAGGAGAAAGAGAATTAACCAAATTTTCTTATCATTTTACTCCTCCCTTAATTTCTTTCTTTGCTGATTCATCCTTGCTTGAAAAGGTTCCTCTTAGGAGTTTGTTTTGTTAATATCCTATTTGCTTTCAGCTTTTTGTTTTAACGCTTGAAAATCATGTTTTAAAGTTTTGACCTCATTTTGTAAACAGTTATGTTCTTTGAAAATCAGATTTGGACACAGTAAAAGCACGTGTTTGGATAACATCAAAAATCACAAGAAGTCAAAAGTTACACATTGAAATTTCTAAAATAGTGGTGCAAAAACTCTTTTGTGGTAGCGGTTATCCACCACTTCATCAAACATATGCTACAATTATTTTTCATCTTATATCAGTAGACATTTTAAAAAATACAACATATACTTCACATCATGCTTGAGGTTTCTTCAGGATAATTCAGAATGTTACAACAGATTAATTCATTCATTAGATGAGACGAATGAATTGCTTTCTATATTAAATTAGAGATCATTCTCTAGTTTAAAATGTTCATTATTCTGTATGTATTTTGAATAGTGAAATGAAAGACAATTCGTTGACAATCAATGTATTTTGTCGAATAAATATTTTATGTTTAATAAAAAAATATTGTTTTATAATTTTTATTTTAATTAATATTAGCTCAAAGATGAAAGAATAATTAGAATGAATTTGAAGAAGAACTAGAGTTCATGTCACGGTGAGTAAATAAAAAATCTATTACAACTAATTTAATCTTATATCTTCTATACATCAAATCTTGGCACCAATTGTACCCACAATTCACAAACAAAGAAATTCTTACATAGCATAATAGCTATAACATTAAAACTACAACAACGATAAAATAATATCATTACTTATATCTGTATTAACTATAACTTTATAGTTACTAAAATATAATCATTTGCTCTGAAAAACAGTACATTGATGGGAAAATAAAACAATTATATATAACTACCTATAATAACTCTAATATACTTAAGAGCTATTAAAATTCAATCATTACCCCGATAAAACCTCACGAGCTACATGTGAAGTTGCCTAAATGATCAACTATTAACTTTGCTTAATTGAAATCCTATAAGCTATAGACCATATATTAGTAGCAATCACTTGACTTTACATTCAAGTGAATGACCATCATGAACCATAATCATTATCTACAAAAATACACATTCATGATTAGATAGAAATTTTATCCTATACAAAGTTAACACAAATAATTTATGTATTAGATAGACGACCAATATATTGTCAAGATAAGTCAAGATATTGGATTTTAGAGTAGGTTGTGTTGTCATAAGTCTTTGATTAGTTGGTTCAATTCATGACCCACTTTATTTAGGAGATAATTCATAAAATAATAATTATTTTTTTAACAGTAATTTCTCAATAGCATTAAAGGAATTTACGATTATAATTATTGATGACATTCGATCAAAGAAAGTTGAGTGAAATCTAAAGGTATGAATCATTTGTGTGTGACTTCAAATTAAATACGAAAAATCACTTACATATTTCTAGCTTGGAGATGACCTTGCTTGATGAAAAGGTACAATATCGATAATAATATTTTGAATGCACTTAAATTTAAACATATTAATTTAATTATATTAATTTTTTATAATTAAAAAATGACACTATGGAAAAATCCATGTCAGTGTCAAGGAAGATATCATAACCCGATTTCAAGAATTGATAGTGGAAGGTTCTACATATTTTATACATACTTTTTTAGTTGGCCAAAATGATACAAAATACCAAACAATATCACACAAATTTTTTGAATTTCATGGATATGACTAAGTGCACAAAAATAACGGGATTCTGACAAATCACTTTAATTTTGTTGATTTTTCTTATATACTTGTTGCTACTAAAGATGATAGGATGATTGGAAATATTTCTTATAATCTTATAAATATATTTTGCATGTTTATATAAGTTTTGTGCTTTTTTTTACTATGGCACGGATTTTTTCACAGTGTCATTTTTTAATTATTTTTTAATTATGACAACATAAATACATTTCTGGAATAATGAATGATGTATTCAATATTGTACCTTTTCATCAAGCAAGATCATCTCCAAGCTAGAAGAAGTCTCTAATTTGGAGCCACAGACAAATGACTCATGCTTTATATTTCTCTTAACTTATGCATCAATAAATGGAATTATAAATTCCTTTGATACAATTGAAAGATTTCTCATACAATTCAAAAAACAATTACTATTATTAAATCAGCTTCTAAATAAAGTAAATCATAAATTGGACCAAGTAAACAATGGCTTACGAAAATATAGCCTGCTATCAAATCCAATATCTTGACTTATGCATCAAGGTATTGCATCAAAAAGGAACCATCATAAACTATGTCTTGTAGGATACTCATTAGAGAATTATGTATCTTGTATCTTGATAATATATCCTTATTTGTGTTACTTTGTATTGATAAAATCTCAACTAAGTAGACAAAACAGAAATTATTATGGTAGCAAATGACTTGATAGGTTGCATTGGAAAACAAATAGCTTGTTAAATATGTGTAGCCTATCTAATACATAAATAGGGATAATGTCACGAATGAGTATTTTTTTAGATAATGATTTTGATTCATGATGGTCATTACTTAAATATAATGTCAATTATTCCTTTTAATCATATATGATCTAGAGTTTAAAGGATTTCAATTAAACAAAGTTAATAACTAATCATTAAACCAACTTTTAATGTAATTTGTGAGAATTTTGAGGATACTGATTACATTTTAGTAGTTATTAAGTAGATTATAGTTATTATAAGTAGTTATGATCATTTCCTTTTTCCATCAATGCACTCTTTTCAAAGACTTACATGATTTATTGAAACTAGTTTAACCAATCAAAAAGAAAGTTATGAAGTATATATATTAGAGAGTGTGTATGGAATTATTTTGGCATTGGACAGGTTGAATTTAACACTAGAAGAAAAAAAAAGATGTTTGAAATTTTAAAATAGTTTATTCTATAGCATTCGTGTTGTACAATTTGTTTTAACCACCAATCTATGCACGGCTGGATGTCTAGTTTGATCCTTAAAATTGTAAAATTATGTAAGATGATAAGATGACTAATAAATATGTATCTATTCCCTCAATTTATTAAAATAAATATGGGAACAGATCCTCGTACAAATGAATCGACAGGCACCACATTAACCTTTCTAATCAGTCAGTGATTTTTGTGAATTGGTATAAATTTGTAATTGCCAAAATACTCATTAAACTTTAATTATTAAAATGGTAAGTACATCTCTAAAATTAAGTCTATAAAATTGTAACTAAATTTGTAAATAAATTTGTCAATAATTATAATTCTAAGTTGACTATTATTGGCAAATGGTCTATGAAAAACCTAGATTTTATAAGCAACATAAATTCAAAGATAAATTTATCAGCAAAATTACCGACAAATATGCCACATATTCAATTAGCAGCCGCCCATAGTATCTAATAACAAGATGTATTTACCAATTTATAAAAACGACAAATGACCAAATGAGGAATAATTTGTCTGTTTGCTCCATAAAAAAATTAATAAATGTCAAACTTTAACTTAACACCTGGTGTCTTTTTTTTTTTGTAATACATCCAATGTAACCAAATTAACTCACCATTCTACAAATTAACAATTGGACTGTCAACTAATCATAACACCTTCAAAACAACATTTGCACTATTTCCAAAGATGCGAAAATTCTCTACATTGCTTACATAACTAAAGGTAGCAAATGCATCATCAAACTGCCAAATCATTTGTTGAACATGAAAATTGAAGAAAAACTATAGCAAATACATGAAAAATAGACAAATAATAGTCCAATTGACTGAGAACAAGGGATGGTACAAAACTACATGCCTACAGCAACCGAATACTCAAAGCAATTCTTAGGTTGACACCGTGAAACAAGGTTGACAGAACTTATTCTCAGGCATGCCAATACCACCTTGTCGAATGGTAAAATTGAGCATACCCCACCACAATGCTACTTCAATTTGACATGTGAAACCTATTAAGGTAGATATGGAGTAATAGACAAAACCAATCTCATGCCTGTATGATAATAGTAAAGGAACATGAGGATCAAGCTTAAACCTAACCCTGGACATACTAGAAACCACTACTGTTCCCTAGAAACAACAAACTGAGTAACAAAAAGCTCCCCTGTCAAAAGAAAATAAAAGACGAGAGGAACAAATCAAGCCAAGTTTATCATAATACACAATGGGCCTGATTGCAAGTTTATCACAATGCTACATGGCATTAACAAGTAAAAAGATATGAAGGTACTAAAACTTTCAAGGTAGATAGATGCACCTGATAGATACTTCCACATCAAAATGCTCCAAAGTAACTAGAAACACAAGGTTGTAATGAAATTTACTGTCTCGTTATCTAATTAACTCACCACTGACTGAGAGTTTACATGGTGGCCATTACCCCCAGAATTACTATTATATCCAACTACAGAGCGCTGAGCAAAATCAAGTAATATTTTTTTCTGACGATCATCGGTGTGAGGTAGACTTGCACGCAAGAGCTCAACTGGCATTTCCCTACTAATAGCTCTAGCAACGTCAGGCCCAATGACCGCCATATTTGATGTCCCTTGACTAAGGAATGATTGCACGATGCTGTCGTATTTATTGACGCAATATTTGGTGAGAAGACCAAAGAATTCATCAAATGAAGCCTGCCAAAGTGAACGATTTGCAATGTTATAGTTGCTAGCAGCACGAGGATCAGTTAAAAGTTCAGTAGCCCTCTCAAGTACTGATACTAAAATAAGGGAAGTCCCGTCTCCAGCAGGGCTTCCAAGGGGACGTAGAGGCGGCGGCTCAGAAGAACAAACAACCGCGGCAAGGCAAACACTGAGTCCACCAAGATCCATTTCCCGAACGCACTTTGAAACAACTTTTGCGAGGTTGATAACAGTTTCTGATGCAGCTGAATCGGAGGGAAGACCACCAAATAAGAATCTTAAATGACGAAAGATTGCCATGCAGACTATTCGCATAAGCTCCCCACCTGGAAAAAGTAGTTGAAGGTACTTAGCCAGTAGTTTTCGACCTTTGGGTAGAGAAATTATCCTGAGAAAAACAAAGTCGTCTTTTGCAGCAAGTTCAACGGTATGTCCATTCTTTCCAAATGGATCAACTAATTGAAGTGAGGCTGCAAGTCCTTCCAAAAGACCTTGCCGTTTCTGTTTTAAATGATTTCCACCATCTAGAAGCTGATTAAACTGTAGGAAACGGTCAATATCATCTACATCAAGAAGAAGACAAACACCATCCTCGATTGTGACCCTTGCTGCCAACATTGGCTCCTGTTCAAGAGGCTTTTCTGAAATGTTTTGCTCAGGGCCACCAGCACGTGAGGAATTTGGTGGATCAACTTCCAGCAGAGGACGGGGCCTGCGAATCGATGAGAATGGAACCCTCCCTAGAGCATCAACCTGAAGAAAAGCATGTGGTTCATTAGCAGAAGCCCGTGCAGGGATTTCCCTTATTTGAGCTGGTGAAAAGTGATGCCTCAATTTAGCACCTGAAGATTTTTTCGCAAGACAGCCTTGGTTGTAATAATCATCTACATATGGATCATTAGTGTGTGTTGCTTGAAGCTGCATTCTAAATATATTCTCAATTTCCTCAGTCGTCATATATTTAGACCTAAACCGGGGCCATCCATTATTGAATTTATGGCTACTTATATCAAAACCCTGAGGTGAAAATCGGAGATTCTGTCTACCTATTTGAGCTGATTTTGGCATTTGATCCCTCAGTTCCATCATCCCAAGCATCTGATCATATTTGTTGGCCACAGGTAAACCTGAGGAAATATTGGGATGAGTTCCATTATATAGCCCTGCCTTGTTGACCAACTGACTCGGTACTCGCTGATTAAGAGGAGAACCCATAGGAAATTGATGCGTATTTCCACCAAAAGATGATCCATGGTTTAATCCACCCAACTGTAGTGCAGAATTGGAGAAATGGGAACGACTTTGAGAAGATAGTGTCATCTGAGCGCCTGCAGCGTTATAAGGAATGTTTAAGGGGCCGGTATTATGACTTGGAGAAGCCTGCTGAGATCTACCACCAGGTGGAGGATAAGAAGTAAAAGAAGAATTTGGCGCCAATATAGATTCACTAGAAAAATGAAGATGCTCATGTTGTTTGTCAGGATATAAAGATGTACTGTACAAGGACTTTGATTCTTCTAAGTCTGCAATGGAGGAACGTGGCTGTGACGACCATCGTTTGCCATCCTGAGTTTCAGAATCACGAAAATGCTGATCATACCAATTAGGAGGAACTGATTCACTTGAGCCATGTTGGGGGTAGTGTTGTTGTTGCTGCCTTTGCTGCTCAGGATATGAAGTTGTTCTATACAAGGGCTTTGATTCATGTAAAGGGACAAGAGTAGAATAAGGCTGTGACGACAGTCTTCTGCTATCCAGAGAACCTTCACTATCATAAGGGTCAAACCAGTTTGGAACACCATCCCTCCGTGTCCATTCAGCTGTGGAATCTGAGTGTAGTATAAAAATATAATAATTCAGTCAAGTGAAAAAATATTGCCAACAGTAACAAAGGAAGAAAAAGAGCAGCTGAAAAGGGGGAAAATACAGTCACTTTGAACACAAGACACATCACCTCATCTTAAACCATCAAACTTCAGAAGTGGATTTTACACACACACAGACAACTCAGCATTATAGCATTGGCACAATGGAATTGCATTTACCTGCCATAAACTCTGCAAGGTGTTACAGGTTTCTATGGCGGGACATATTAGCAGCCATTTTCATGACTCTTATGGATAGCACGACCCAACCCAGAAACTGATTACTTGTTCGTCAAAAAAAAAAAAAAAAAACTAAATGCTGCATCAATCCCTTTAGCAGCAGCCTTATGCTGCATTCTTCATTGCTCTCTGCTTTCAGCCTCCTATCATTGGCAATTGTTATATGCTAGTCTTTCATTAGCAATCTACTCAAACAACCTCTATTTCCTAGTAAGCTTTCCTTTCCAGTGAACAATCTTTTTCCTTTTTATTAATTTTTTATTTATAATTTGTTTGGCAACCTCTCCTCTTTGGTCTCTTTTTTGTCATTCTATTATCTCCTCTTTCTCATTTTCTTCTCATTTTTTACTAATTTGTTTTGCGTCCTCTCTTCTTTGTCATTCTACTATATCTCCTGTCTCATTTTCTTCTCTTTTTTTACTGTCTCCTACTCACTTTTTCCTTTATCCATTCTATTCCTTTTTATCTCCTCACTTTTGTTATCACTTTTTTTCTTTTGGTCATTACTCATTCTGATATATATCCATCTTACCATTTCCATTCTATTATTTTCCTCTATATCTCAATACAAACGTTAGTTTTCCTATTTTCTCTCTGCAGTTTATTTGCATAATTGTGAGTGGCTGACATGTTTAATAATAATTTAATTTTTACTATAACCACCACGCGCTTCAACCATAGGCCACAATGTCATCTTCCATATTTATAAATTAATTCAGAAAATTTCTCCCTTCTAAAACTATTGATCCATTATCAAATCTGCTAGACTATATTTTATCCTTCCAGAAACAACTACTAAACAAGCATGGAATGAAGAATATCCATGATTTTGTTTTAATAAATAATTAAATAAAATAAAGTAAGAGAACATCATGTTGTTTTGATAAAAGGAAAACACAAATTGCTGAAATATTTACAATTGTACTCACTCTCTCTTGATCCTCGTTCACCAATAACTGATGTGCTTTGTGGTCCAATTTCAACCTTGTTCAACTGAAATAAACAAGAGAAAAAAAAATATATAAATCCAAATGTATGCATAAGGAAAAAAAATTCATAGAGATGAGCATTGTTATAAGAACGAAAGTGAATCATAAAATTGAGCACACAAAGAGCATATATATATATATATATATAAGAGAGAGAGAGAGAGAGAGAGAGAGATCAAAGAACTAGCTACTATGTTTAGACAGAACTTGCTGGTTTTGATTGATGACAAAAACATTCAAATAAGCCTGAAATGCCAAAGGAACCATGCAAATATGATAGGATCCTACATGAGAAGGTGGTCTCATGGGGACAGTTCGCACATCAGTTGTCCAAGTCCGTATTATGGAGAGTTTATGTTAAGAGAAATAGAGAAGGACAAAATGGGAATATCCACATGGCTAAGAGGCGAGGAGGAAACGGGAAGTGACTTTGTGTAAGGAGAATTCTGTTATAAGGATTCTGAATGGAGGGAGAAAGGTATCAAGTGGAATCATCATTCCAGTTTGTTAGAGTCAGAGAGCATTGGTTCCCTAAGGAGCTTAGCACTGTGAACAATATGATCTCATTCTATCGTATTTTCCTTTGATTTTCAAAAATAATACACTCTTTATCTTCCATTATGGTGGTTAATTTCAACTTTTCTGCATGTAATGATGTTGGGTTTGCATCAAAATAAAAGTAATCTTCAATTTGAACTAGCTTTTCCACTTTACCTATAAACTTTCTTTTATTTCATTTTCGCTTAAAGAAGAGACTATGAATGAGATTACAGACACATTATAAAAAATAATGAACATGTCAACTATGAGAAATAACGAATGCTAAAAAGAAAACGGAAAAATAGTAAGCTGCATAAAAGGGTATGATACGCAAAAATAAAAAACCGCATAAAAACATCAAAAAAAAGGAAAGAAAGAAAGAAAATAAAAAAAAGGGAATTGACAGGAATAAAAGTAGGCCATTTATAGCTCACATGCTCCCTCCTTAAAAAGAATTGAGAGGATACCATCCACGCTGGAGATGGAGGACAGTGTGTTGAAAGGTAATGGAGGCAGAGCACAGCTTACATATTAGGGCGATTATAGGAGTAAAAATCCTGACTCTTCAGTTTTCTATTTTAAAAATAGATCAAGTGCAGCTCACATTATTTCTCTTTGATTTTATTATTCAAAAAATCAGAATTCTCTTTTCTAGGCTATTACCCCAAAACTGGAATAACAGACACTATTGCTCCAATAGTGAAACTGGGATAGCGCCACTGTTTTCATAGTGGAATCATCAATATCCTCTACACTATAGTGCTGTTATAGCCAGTATTTGATAACTCTGGTAAGTATGCTTGAAGAAAAAGTCAATGAATGATGTTTTTGTGATCGAGATATTTAAGATCTAGATTAGACAACTTGGATTTGGATATTTCAAATGAAGAATAGGATGTCATTGGTCTCCCTCGATTTGACTACGCTAGATTTCAGTAACTGAAATTGAATCATTACACGACAACATCATTAATTTTCTCACAAGCGTATATTATTTTATAAAGTATTGATTTTAAATACATAATTTTTTAATTAATGCATGCAAATTAAGATATTGTCCTCATCACAATACTCGGTCACTTAACCAAAAAAAAATCCCAATCATATAAGAGAGCGTGATAAATCATAATCTAGTAGTTTATATCCTAATTGCATTCGTATTGGATTTGGTGCACAAAAAAGAGAAGAAACTATTTTTGAAGCAAACCACAATAAATGATGTTTTGTCATGGAGCTAAAAATTGACCGTAAAAAAGGTAAGCTAGAAAAACTCTTGATATGGATAGAGATGATTGACTGATTGAGACATTGAAGATCTAGGTGTTGACAACTTGGAGTCGAATATTTCAAATTAAGAAAAAGGTGTAATTGTTATTGTCCTCCATTTGACTACACTTTATATCCATAATCACAACAGAATATTAATTTGTAAAAGAAATCATAACTCGTCTTACCACATTATATTTGAATAATTCATTTTACAGAAATGTATTGTTTTCATCAAATACAGAAACTTCAAATACATCATTATTAATTTTTAAACTAATGTGCAAATTAAGATAGTGTCATCATCATAATATTCAGTCGCTTGTCCAACTAAAATTCCAAGCATTCATAAAAGCGTGATAATTTTACAGCCATACCTTCCAAAAAGTGGAGCTCAGATCATCAATATCAGAAAGAGATTTTACATCCTCAACCTACAATTGAAATAAAAAATAAAATTAGTTGAAACAAAATTCCAGCATCATATCCATAAAATTCAAATGACTGGTAAAAGATAATATCCATTGGTTTTTTTCGGGGGGGTGAGGAAGTGAAAGGAAATTATGCCAAAACTAAAAGCATGAGATCAACATGAGTATTTTTTGGAGGGAAATTTGGGCACAGAGAAAACAAACATGGCAGTAGGAAACTAAGAATGGTGAAAATTAACCTCTTCTCTATTAAGAAGAAACTCCTCTTCATTAGCCTCGGGCAGACCGTCATCATCTTCTAACCCTCCCAATTCAACTTCTTCTACACAGGCATCTTGACCAAAAAATGCATACTGTGTTGCATCAAAAACTGTACCTTCTGCAAGAATAAAGAAGAGTTTCAATCAAAGACCTTACCAATCTTTTAAAAACTATTTAACACGAAAAAACACATGTTGCAGTGTTGCGCAAAGCAGAGCAAAAAACAATAGATTAATTTTAATTTGAAGTGCAGCAGCAACGCTATAATGGATAACAAATTAATACAACTAATATAATATTATAAAATTCTACAAAAAAACAGTGATATGTGGAGAAACTATACTGAATCAACAACTACACTAAAGCAGAGATTAAACACTATTGTCAACATTCAAAATTTTGCAAAACTTTCAACTCTAGCTAAAGATTATGCTAAAATTAAATCACTAGAACAAAAAAAAACATACCAGATCTACAAAAACAAACTGAATCACAAAGAACACATAATCAAACACCGAATCATAAAATTGTAAGATTAAAAAATATTGAAAGAGTTGAAGCTTAGAAAGAGAAGTAAAAACCTGAAGGAATATCCCCTAATTGATGAAGATCGAGTTTGTTGGAAACTCCACCAACATCATCCCCGCCACCAAATCCATCCATCTCCACCATAAAAACGAAAAACCCTTAAAACAGAAAAGCGCTTCAAATAATGAAAACGAAAGCGATTGAAAAAAATTGAAAGTGTTAAATTAAGATTCAAAATATGAAGATGTGAGATGAGAATTGAGATTGAGATCGGAGAAAAGGGAAAGGGAAGAGGTTATTGTTAATTAAGAATAGTTGTTGATTTGGTGGCGAAGAACCCTAAAACGGGAAGAAGAAGAAGAACACGACTCATCGATTATCGATTATTATTATTATTATAGTTGTATATGAATAGATAAAGATAACTAGATATCACTAGTTACGGGAAGAGATTATTTTTATTTAATAATTAATAATCAATAAATAAATATGTGTGCTCGTGAATTTAAAAAAAATAATACAATGACGTACGTTATCTTTATTTATTTATATTATTTTAAATAAAAGGAACGATGAAGTGTGTTATTTTATTTTCTTTCAAATTTAAGTATGTGTCATCTGAAAATGTATTTTTTAAATAAATAAAAATGTGTGTTTGATTTATTTAAATTTACATTTTTTTTTATATGAAGTAAGATAAGAGGATGTTTATTCCATTTTTTTTAGATAAACTGCCTCAAAATAAAAATAAAAAATAAACACATTTATATTAGTAAAAACAGACGCCAAATGCACAACACTCAACTAAATTATTTTAAAATTTTTAGTGTATGGTTTGAACATTTTGATAATCAAGTTAGGTATCACTAGATTAATCTAATGATTCATTCTCTAATATCAACTACATTTGATAATATTTTTTACGTAAAAAGTGTGTTATTAAAATATTAAGAGGTATTATTCAAGTCCTTATAAGTGACACAAACCAGCACATGATTGAGTTAAGACAAGAGCTCTTGAAGGAGTATAACTTCTTAGTTAGGGTTAAAGAAAGTTATTGGTTCAAATAATTTAGATGTCAATGGATCCAACAAGGATATCTTAATACTAGGTTTTTCCACTTGTCAACTTTAAAGAAGCGGATATTTAATAGAGTATTTGCACTCTAAATGGGGTGATAAGTCATGGATTTTTAAAGATAATGATGTTATGAATTATAAGTCATCTATCTAGCTTTGAGGTGTTCCATCATATCTTTTTCAAGAGTCAATAAAATGTGTTTGGTCAATCCATTCTTAAGCTAGTTCAGATCCTACTAAAATTTGAGGAATCAACCAAACTCTTGAAGTACCAATGTCAATCATAAGAAAATGGGGTTTGAATTGTGATTTCACCTTTTAAAAATTTCCTGTTAAAACTTCAAGAATTTAAATCAAGATTAATCTTAGTTATGAAAATAGAAAACAAAGAACGTTCTTGGTTAGTAATAAACACACAATTTAATTTATCTATTTAATTTGATAATCAAAAGACTATAAATGAATCGAGATAAAGGAAGAGATATCACATAGAGATATATTTTGGTTCACCCAATCCGGATTACGTCTAGTCCTCACAACCGTGATATTTTTCACTAAGTGTTCAAAACTGAGAACATTCTTGGTTTTTACACCACTAGTCCAGATCAATTTTGATCTCTTAAAATCTTCACATTTCAACCTAAAAATGATTTTTACAATCACCTTTCAACCTTGAAAGGATTTTTACAAACACATTCAATCTAACATAAAATATAGACTTGAGTTACAAATGATGTGTATGATAACAGTGTTTGGGATCTTGAAACTTTTCAACACTTGTTTGAGATAAATGAAATAAAAACTCAGTAAATAATGATCCAAAGATATAGTGAAGAGAGCTAGAGTTTGCTTGAAGAGTTTTTTTGACTTGTTACTTGAACAAGTGTTGGTAGATTTGTAAATTGAACTCTTACCTTCATCTTCCAATTGATCTTTAATTTATAGATGATAAAAGACTTTGAATATTCAGTTTAAAATGAGTATATCTGTTGAAACATTTCCCAAGTGTCAGATATATTTTAAAGCAATTAAACATGTGTTTATATTGTTGTCAAGGAAGTTCTTGACAAACGGAAAACATTCTTGCTTTTGGGTCTCATGAAAAACGTGAATGAGTGAGTGAATGAGTTGACACTATTTTGAGTTAGGTTTGTGCATAACTTTCTGCAGAATATTGTAAGTACAATGTACTTGTGTCCTTGCTCATAACTCATCAATTTTGGAGATCAATCTTGAGATTGTTTTCCACCTTTTGGCATTGATCTCGAGTTCTTGACTTCACCAATTATTTGAGCAGTCTTGATACTCTTTAATATGTGGTTTATACTATGGAAAATTATCAGTTTTAATTTTGTCTTTAAAAGATAATTAAAATCAAAATGTTCTTTTGTAAAATAAGAACATTCTTCATTTTCTATTTTGTATGAGTGTTGGATTTTGACAGTTGTTGTGTGTCATTCCTTTGTCGCATAAACATGATGGGCTTTCTGCAAAAAGGTGTAGCAGTAGTGTCCTTGTTGTCATGGCTTTCATTTCTCATAGCTCATCAATTTGGAGATTGATCTTGATGTTTTATTTTGCCTTTGTTGATCCTTTTTAATTGAATCTATCAAAAACAATCTTGTGTAGATTATTAAATTCATCAATGATGAATACTAATGTTTTGTAGTGTAGATATATGTACTTTTGTATTCCAAATCGAGTTTAAATTACAACATATTTTTCTTTTTTGTAAACCAGAACGTTCTTGGATTAAAGCTATGAAAACGGAGAACGTTCTTCATTTCTGTTTGGAGTGATTGCTGGATTTTGACAATTCTGACAGTTGTTGCGTGTCTATCTTTTCTGTTTTGTATGTGCGTTTGTGATGCAGTGACTTTATCATTTATGTCCAATTTTTACTTGCTTACTTTAGTCATCAACTTTGGGGATTAGTCTTTCTTTATATTCTTGATTCATTGCTTTGATCTTATGAAAATATTATGTCCAAAATAATCTTGAGTATATAATTATGTTCCTTTGTAATAAATATTGGTGATTTGTAATGTAGATTGATGTATTTTTGTAGCCCAAATCAATCTTGATTTAAAGAAGACTTTGTTCTTTGTAAACAAAAATGTTCTTGGATTTTCATAATATTGTCAAGAATGATCTTCGTTTTTCAAAATGCTACCAAGAATGTTCTTCGTTTCTCAGACTTGATCTTGATTCTTTCAAATGATTTTGCTTGTGATTTATAGCATCGTATATGATCATTGATTGTTGTATGAATGTATTTGACTATCTTCTTCATGAAGATGCTATCTTGAAGATGTAATAATCATTCTCTTGAATGATTTTGATATATGATGCATTCATTTTGAGATTATTTCATTATTGATTGGATATTTATGCACTTTGATGAAGTGAATGGTTTCTTGGTTGTTCACTTATGCAATTCATGTTCCTTAAACAAAACTCAAGTGCAATCATTAGTAGATCACCATTCATAAAACTTAATCATTTATTTCGTAAAGTTTATTGTCATTAAAGCATACATAAAAAAGGTTTTTGCCTCAACAACTCTAACTACTTTTATTCCTATGGCGGATGAACCAATACATCTTAATCAACTTAGACCTATAACACTTTGTAATTGAGCTATAAAATTATTTCTAAAATAATTGCTAGAGATTCGTAAGTATTATGTCTTATGTGGTATCCACAATCAAAGTAGATTAATCTTAGGACAATCTGATAACATTCTAGTGCTCCAAGAAACCATTCATACTCTCTTTCATCTACATGTTATTAAAAGCTCCATGATTTTCAAACTTGATCTCGAAAAAGCCTATGATAGACTTGAATGACAATTTATCATGAAATCTCTTACATTATTGTCTTTGATACCAAATAATATTTTTTGCCATTTTCTTGCCTTTGAATCTATGACTATCAATTGGAATGGTGCTCAAACTAATCCATTTGGCACTTATAGAGAGCTTAGACAAGAGGGTCATATCTCCCATTAAAGACTGGACTACAAATGGCCAATGGCAACCTTTTCATTTTGGTAGGGATGGGGGTTCATACCTCTTACACATATTCTTTGTTGATGATATTATTTTGGTTGTTGAGACTAGTATAGAAAAAACTCAACTCATTAAATCTATTTTGGCAAACTTATGTCGCAGTTCTGACCAAAAGATCAACGTGTAGAAATCCAATGTCTTTTTCTCTAAAAATATGTCAACTCATAAATTGGAAAGCTAACTCTCATTCATTTTCAGGTTGAGTCACTCTTGCTCAATCATTTCTATCTAGAAATCATGCTTATGTGATGTTAATTCCTAGTTCTATTTGTAACGAAGTTAGGAGTATATCGCAATTTCATCGGAGGTAGTACAATTGAACGGAGATCGTGTTATTTGATCTCTTGGGAAACAATTTGCAAGCTAAAGCAGAAGGTGGACATGGCTTCAAGAATCTCAAAGTCCTTAATCTTAGGTATATGTCTAAACTTGCTTGGCAGCTTGTTGTAGATTGTGACAAATTTTGGATTCAAACATCCCAAGCCAAGTATAATTGTGGTATTATGAACACCCATCTTATCCAACATTGCTTCAAATACTTGAAGGAAATTTTGTAAAGTGTGGTACAATACCAAAAGTAATGTGCAAATGGGCTATTTATTCTACAAAATTTTGGAAGAACCATTGGATATTAGGTTGTGTAAAGCTTGCTAACTCAATGCCTCAAGCCATTCCACCAATAGAATGTGAATTCTGAATCGATGGTACCAATTGGAATTAAAGTAAACTGCAACAAATTATACCCGAGTAAAATTTTGAGAAAATTCATTCGTTGAAACATCCAACTAGAGCCTCTCTAGATTTCCCAACATGGGTGCCAACCACTTGTTGAGACAAAGTCTATATTTAAAGTTTGGATGAAAATAAATAAAGGTTAATTAAGAAAGTTAATTATGATTCTAAAATGTTATGTTAATTTAACATGTGTTTTTGAGTGAATTTAATTAAGAACATAATCAAGCAAAGCAGAAAAGACAGCAACAAGAACATTCTGCATCAAAACAGAGAATGATCTCCAGCTTCAAAAAATGTTCATCACAGCATGTTGATCAAACTTTTTCTACCTCTTTAACAAATAATTTGCCCTGGAAATTTATTCATATCTAATCAGTACATGGAAAGGAATAAGTAGGATTCATCCAAGCTCAAAAAGGTTATCTGATCTCTAAAATAAAAGGACTCAAAGTCAAACAAAAATCAAGACAGTTTGTAACTCCAAAAATCAAACTGTCAAGAAAGTTTAATCAACCTTGATATATGATAAGACATTGCAAAAGACATCCAGAATGATTAAAACGGGGACTCCAGATTGATTATTAAAGCTCAAGAAAGTTCGAGCTGACAGACCCAGATTGATAATCAATCTTCGTTTTCTGTATAACTTCAACAGTTGTGCATTCTCTTATACAATGGCCTATAATTCTTCTCCAAACTCCTTTGGCTACATTCAAGACTCAAGATCAAGATTGTACCATCCAAGATTAAGGGAGAAACGTCAAAGCCTTTTTCTAAAAAAGACAGAACTGCTTTAAATGCTAAACCAGAAAAGTCAAAAAGCAGTTTTCAAAGCAGGATTATTTTTATTCTGAAATATTGGTTCAGTCAAGATACAGAGTACCTCCAACAGCTCTTTTGTACCTTTATTCAGTGCTTCTAAAGCTATAAATAGAAGGCCAATATCCAGAATCAAAACAAGAAATTCAAGTGCTAAAAAAAATCCATAAATCAATCACATACATACTTGAAATTAAGCTCTTTCGCAAAACAGAGGCTATCATACATTCTGATATTTCGCAAAACAGTTGCTGATTCATATTCATATAGTAGATTACGTAATTATCATTAGATCATTTGTAAAGAATCAGTTCTCAAACAAGAGTTGAGAAATCTCAGATTCTGTCAAAAACAATCCAATTGTAAAAAACTCAAATTATAAGAGTTTATATATAGTTTGTTTAAGAGTACATCCTATCAAGGATTAGATAGGTGCTGTTATTGCTTTCTGGGTGGAAAGTAATAGAGATTAAAATAGATCAAGGTTGATCTAGACTATGTGTTGTAAGATCAAGAAGGTTCTTTGTTTTTAAACACTTAATGGAAAATCTCACAGTATGAGGACTGGACGTAACCCACGTTGGGTGAACCAGGATAAATCTTTGTGTGGTATTCTCTATCCTATCTCTTTATTTATCATACTGAATTGATTAATTAAGATAAAACATAAACTGATTTTCTGTTTTAAGCTAATTAAGGAACGTTCTCTGTTTTGTAACAAAAACCAAGAACGTTCTCTGTTTTCTATTTTCATAACCAACATCAATCTTGAGTTATTTTCTTAAGTTTTAACATGAATTTTTAAAATGTGCATTTACAATTCAAATCCCCCTTTCTTGTAAATTGACATTGCTACTTCATCACTAACAGTCAATTTAGTCTTAAGCCAGCTTATCATAACCTCACAAAATCATGAGACCAATGTTGACTCGATAATATTGTTCAAAGAGGTTTGGAATTTGCAAGGTCCAACTAAAATTAGGACATCGCTTTGGGAGATGGCTCGAGTTAAACTCCTGAAAAATGTTGAGAGATGTCATAAAGACGACCTCAGTCAGTGTTGCCTCTTTGCATCTAAGACCCTTGTGCACATTTGAAGGAATTACGAGTGGACAACTTTGGAATAGAGTTATTAAGCCTGAACTTTTAGGCAAATTCTTTAGCATGGGTATTTATGTTTGGCTTGAATGGAATATTACTCTCAACGACATTGAAAACATCTCTTAGGCATAGGAAATGTTATTTGTTGTGGTGGGTAATAAACTCTTGAAAGATCCAAAACTCTTTGGTTTTCTTACAAAGTACAAAGATGACGAGTGATTTGTTGCATTACATTTGTTACCAAGTTGACTTTATACATAACTCTTTGATCAAGAGTTAGGTTCTAAGGTAGAACTTGACTAACCCTAATCAAAAAATATGGATTAAACTCTTTGTGGGGTTATGAAGATGAACATTGATGGTGCTTACACTCATATTGATGGCTCTTCAACTTATGACGAAATCCTTCGCGATCATAATGGTGAATTCATATATGATTTTTAATGCAAAGTGGCATACAATAGTTCCTTATTTTCTAAAATATGGATTTTCACAGTAGTGTTTTATTGGCTTGTGATACAAGTATTTGTAATGTTATTTTTGAAATTGATTCTCTAACCTTCGTCTCCATGATCAAGAAAGGATATACTTAGTTTACTCAATTACTTATATTCTTCAAAAAGATTATCTCTTTATTGCATCAGACAGACTAGACCTATTTCTTTAGTTATTCTCCAAAAGTAGCAAATAGATGTGTTTATTTCTTAGCTCAGTTGGGTCAAAATGTTTTTTTTTTTTTTTAAATATTGTATCCATATATTTCTTTGTTAGATTCATTTTTTGTGTATGATGCTGAAAGTTATCATTCTCATTTTTCATTTTAGTTAAGATAATTCTTTTTTAATAATAAAAAAAAAATATACTTTCTTTATGTCAAATAAGAATGATATATACTTTCTTTTTATAAAACAAAATTATGTAAGGGATAATGTTCCAGTTTAAAGTAAAGAACACTTGTGCGTTTAAAATTATTTTTTTATCATTAGACCAAATATTTGAAGTTGACGTACTCTCTTTTGTTAAATATTATCAAAATACTGGTATATTATCATGAGTGAGGTGTCGTCAATTACCATATTAAAATAGACATTATAAGAATTCCGATTAGCATCAGTCTTTAATTGTACTGCATTCTGGCACATCTATATCATTTAATCAATATTAGACAATCTATATTTAAGTCCAAGATCTAACACTCTCACACCTACATTTTTGCTGAAAATATCAAAATACAATTTTGAACATTAAAGTTTACCAAAAAAGAAACAGTTTATTCATTATGCAAAAGATTCATAACTTAAAACTAAAAAGGAAAGTGTTTTCTTGTACCAAATCTTATACGAGTGAAACTCTCATAACTAAGGTTATAAAAATTAGATCACATCGTCCCATCCAATCGGTTCAATCAGACCACTAACTGATTCAGAAAATCAAACAAATCACTCTATTTTAAAACTGAATTATAAATCAAAAAATGGGTCAGAACAGTATTTTTTGCAAAATGTACTACGAGCCTATCAATGTATGTTTCTTCCCATCATAGATTGAAAGTCTATATTTTATTTTCTCAACAAGTCACATCGGTCTAAAAAACTAATCTTCTGTGATATTCTTTTACACTACAGCAACCTAAAAAATTACTAAAATAGGAAGGTAGAAGGAAAATTTGTAGGTTAAAGAGAATAATGGTGTCAAAATGAAGAAAATTAGAAAAAGGATGATGCAGAAAAATGGAGGAGGCGACGTTGAGTGTCTAATTATCAAATTTTTCTTTTAATTTCTATTTGTAAAATTGGATCAAAGTTATATTTACTAATAATTTTTTGCAAAGATTCTGATAATTGTGTGAAACATTACATTAGTGAAGGATCTCAAGACAACATCAAGTTTAGAGCAAGTGTGTGATTAAATTAACGTTTATAGATGTATTTTTAATTAAACTTCGTTATGTAAATATATTTTTGATTAGAAATGAATTTTTGTAATAATTTGGCTAGTTTTTCAGAAATATACTTTTACAAAATCAAATTTGTTTGAATTTCATTTCTCAAAAGTAATTTTAAATGTATAATTATTCAAAAGGACATAACTTTACAAGTTAAACCTTATAATATTAGTTAAATTCTTGAATAGTATAATTATTTTATTAAATAAAAGAAAATTTAAGTTACACAAAAGTTTAAATATTGATTGACTATAAAATCAACACGGATGGAATTTTAAGTAGTATTTGCATAGATCCAGCAACCTAAGTAGTATTTGCATAGATCCAGCAATCTAAGTCAAGTCTTTTTTTTCAAAATAAATACTCCTTTTTTTTTATTTTACAATGAATATCATTTTTATTCATTTGTACCTATTAATAAATGAATATATATACTACAGAGACAGAATAATAAATTTCCCAAATTATCTTAAAAATTAGTATATTTTGCACTATCATAATTACAAAATGAAATATAATATTTTAAACATACTATACATAGTACAATAAAAAGGAAAAAAAATAATTTAACATTAAAAGTTAAAAAAGACATTTATTTTGAAATTTTATTTAATAGAAGGAGCATTGAAAATTGTAATCTATCAAGGAAGGATGAGCACACATTTTCAACCATTCGTTCATCCTCAAATGTAGAACGAACCTAAACAAAATCCAAAGGTAAAGCATGCTAAACTCACATAAAAACAGTAAAAAGTAAAGTGGATATCCTCACAAGTTTAGGGAAAATACATAAGAAAACATATATACAAATTGACAAAATTCTAAAACGTGTCAACAACAAAAAAAGATAAAATTATGCAGCAGGTTCAATACAACTTATTCTTCACTAAAGTTCCTTTGAGTTTCATTCAGCATGCTAAATTGTCAACTTGTTTCTCAGCAAAGTTTGCACATATATCCCCAATAGCCCATACTATTTTTCCGACAGTACAGTTCTTTCACAGATACTATTGCGAGTACAACCCACCCTTCACCCTTCTATATATAATAATAAGAAAGGAAACATGGGAGCCATATATTGCCTAAAAACCTGTACATACTAACTACTGTGTTCCTAACAGCCACACATAGTAACAAAATAAGCTCCCTTGTCAAGAGAAAAATAAAAGACAAGAGGAACAAATCAAGCCAAGTGCATCACATAATTAAGGGCCTGATTGCAAATTTGTTTCACAATGCTGCACATCTTTTTCTGCATCATCACAACTAGTAGATATTTAGGGATGAGGAAGAAGCCTTCATCCATCATCATATAGATACAACTCACACTTCCATTTAAGATTGCTCCATAAGTACTTGAGCACTTAATGTATTTGAACAGATGCAGGGTTGGCCTTACAACATTTGCCGTGACTTTTCAACCCAAAAAACCATTATCAGTAGGAGTGATTCTCTTGCAATTATCTTTCAACTTAGGACTGTCTCTGAATTCACAAGACCTCCACTGCTCCCGGCATTACTGTTAAATCCAATGACAGGAACAGAGCGCTGAGCAAAATCCAGTAATAACTTCCTTTGACGGTCATCAGTGTGAGGGAGACTTGCACGCAAAAGTTCAACAGGCATTTCCTTACTAATAGCATTCGCAGCATCTGGTCCAATGTCATCTACATTTGTTGTGCTTTGTATAAGCAGGGACTGCATGATACTATGGTATTTATTCATGCAATATTTAGTCAGAAGGCCAAAGAATTCATCAAACGAGGCCTGCCAAAATGACCGATTACCCATATTATAGTTGCAAGCTGCATGGGGATCGGTTAGAAGTTCGGCTGCCCTCTCGAGAACAGATACCAAAATAAGGGAAGCCCCATCTCCAGCAATGCTTCCAACAGGGCGTAGAGGTGGATGCTCTGCAGAACAAACAACTGCAGCAAGACAGGCACTAAGAGCACCGAGGTCCATACCTCGAATGCATTGGCAAACAACCTTGGCAAGGCTGCTTGTAGTCTCTGCAGCGGCTGGATCCGAGGGGAGACCACCAAATAAGAATCTTAAATGCCGAAAGACAGTCATGCATACTATCCTCATAAGCTCACTACCAGGAAGAAGCAACTGAAGATACTTTGCGAGGAGCTTGCGTCCCTTGGGGAGAGATACAATCCGTAAGAAAACAAGGTCATCCTTAGCTGCAAGTCCAACCTTGTGCCCATTCTTTCCAAGTGGGTCAACCAGTTGAAGTGAAGTAGCTAATCCTTCTAACAGGACCTGCCTTCTTCGTCTTAATTGGGTTCCGCCATCTTGTGGCTGATTAGACTGTAGGAAACGATCAATATCATCTACATCAAGAAGAAGACAGAGACCATCTTCAATTGTGACTCTGGCAGCAAATGTAGGCTCCTGTTCAAGTGGCTTCTCTGAAATCTTAAGCTCAGAGCTACCAGGGACAGAAGATTTTGGAGGATCGACCTCAAGAAGAGGGCGGGGGCGACGAATAGACGAAAATGAAACCCTCCCTAGAGCATCAACTTGAAGAAATGCATGTGGATCAGAATTAGAACGAGTTCGTGAAGGAAGTTCCTTTATTTGGGTTGGGCAGAACAGATGTTTTAACTTAGAAACGGAAGGTTTTTTCGCAAGACGGCCTTGGTGGTAATAGTCATCTATGTATGGATCATTACTATGAGTCACAGCAAGCTGCATTCTAAGAATACTCTCAATTTCATCACTTGTCATATACTTGGACCGAAACTGTAATGAGCTGCTCTCACTCTTCTGGCTACTGGCATCAGAACCCTGATGGGATAAACGGTGACTATGCTTACCTTTTTGACTTGATTTCGGCCTATGATCATACTTGCTATTGACTGATGAGCCAGAGGAGGAAAGATGGGTATTATATAAATGGGACTGGAAGCCTGACAAATAGCCTGCAGATTGCTGAACAGGATGATGCATTCTATGCTGCTGCTGTTGCAATTGAGCCATCAAGTGAGGAGAAACTGATCCATTATGAAGGTTTAGCTGTTGCTGCAACATATTACTCAGTAGGTTGGAACGTTCTCCTGGATATAACGCTGCTTGGTTGACCAATTGGTTCTGTATTCGTTGAGTAAGAGAGGAACCAGTAGAAAATTGACGCATGTTTCCACCAAAATGTGACCCAAGGTTTAAACCACTCAATTGTAGTGCAGAATTGGAGAAATGTGAACGGTTCTGAGACGATAGTGCCATCTGAGCTGCAGCTCCAGTGTGATAAGGAATGTTTAAGTGGCCTGTACTATGACTTGGAGAAGCTTGCGGAGATCGACCACCAGGTGGAGGATAAGAAGTGAATGAAGACTTCGGTAGCAATATCGGCTCACTAGAAAAACGAGTAAGCTCCTGTTGTTTGTCGGGATATGAAGATGTTCTGTACAAAGGTGATTCTTGTAACTGTGGAATGCCAGAATGTGGCTGAGATGACCATCGTTTGCCATCATAAGTTGTTTCAGTATCATAAATCTGCTGATCAAGCCAGTTATGAACCGGCTCACTAGAGCAATGTTGGAGGTGGTAGTTTTGATCCTGCCTTTGCTGCTCAGGATATGAAGATGTTCTGTACAAGGGCTTTGAATTCTGTAAATGGGCAAGAGAAGATTGGGGCTGTGATGACCATCTTTTGCCATCAATTGAGCCTTCGCTATCATAAGCATTCTGATCAAACCAGTTATGTACTTCATCTCTTTGTGGAAAATCAGATGCAGAGTCTGAATACAATACAAAAAAATATACAAATCAGTCAAATTGGAAAAAAAATTGTCTACTGTGAAACAGGGATGGGAGGGGTGGGGGGATAAAGCTGATAAAACCCAGCAAGACGTAGCCCTTTGAAAACAAGAGACACACAAGGGTCATAAACTCCTCATCTTAAAATGTTCTGATATGGATTTTAAACAGACATGACCAGACCTGAAAAATCATTATACTAGAGATAACCCCTCAGATGAAATATCTAAAATAGCTTAAAACTAATGCCTTTCCTCAACCATTGTCCATAAAGTTTAGGACTACACGGAGAAAGATAATACTGTACGGATTCAACACATTTAAGTTATCATCACTTTTATCAAAGTTCTTTTCATGAATAGAGGAAGTTTTCTTCTTAATAACCATCAAGTTAAGAATAAACTTGTAGCAAAAACCCCATCTCCAGCAAAGAGTTGCAAGAATGCAATTAGAAGTTGTAAATCTATGCTCATACACAATTTTATAAATCTAAAATACATAACCTTCAGAGAGACCATTTTGACTGATACATTACAATTTCATTGATATATTTGTCATTTCGCTGAATTCAGGAGACATTTTTGACAGAAAATCAATTTCGAGGACCAATTTGCGTAATCACTTGAAATGTTAAATAAGTAAACAAAAAAAAATTGAAAAGCCTGGCATTATTTGTTTGGATGAAGGAAAAAGAAAATTGGTAGTTAAATACAGTTGCTTTACTCACTTTCTCTTGATCCCCGTTCTCCAATAACACCTGGGTTTCTTGGTCCGCTGACAACCTTGTTCAACTGAAATTAAATTTTAAATAAAAAAGAAGCTTAATATGCAGATCAATATGAGCAAAGCAGAAGTGATGACTATGTTTACAGAGACAAAAAGACAAGTATGATCAAAATCATAGCAGCAACAAAATCATTCACAAAAATTGCACATATAGGCCACCCAAATATCAAGATTATATCAAACAACTAACTTTTGTAGAGTCTGAACTAGCTAGTTGATGCCCATAACATTCAAATATGTTTGAAATCCCTAAGAAAGCAAGCTAATCAGATTAACCTTTTATTTACTAACTCTTCCAGTTCAATGATTTTATGAATGAGATAATAGCTAATTGTCAAAACTAATGAATTTACCAACCATAGGAATTAAGCTCCCAAGAATGGCAAAAGGGAAAAGGACAGAAAATATTTGTTGAAGCAGTATATTAACAATCTCGAACAATACAGTGTCAGAAATACCTTTTACCAACGCTCTTTTAAAACTAAAAGTCCCAAAAGTTTAGAATCGTTATCGGAATATTTGCAGTCATAGTTTTTTCCATCTTCTCAGAATTATAAGCAGCATGACTGACCTTCTCGTTTAGGATATAGGATAGGGATGAGTTTGTTAGGATATGGAATGAGGAGGAATTAATTAAAATATATAGGATAAAGAGGAGTTAGTTGGGGAAGTTATTAATTGGCGAGGTTGTTATAGGGTGTAATCATGTATAAATAGAAAGACATTTGTTCAGAGGGGAGAATATTCAGATTTGTATACTTGTGTGAATCGAGAAGTGGCTCTGTTGTAAAAGGGGAAACCCTTGGAGGAGAGTTTTTAACTGTTATTCTTCTTTCTTATTTTCTCAATAAATGTGTTCTTCTATTAATGCAATTTCTTGGTCCCTAATATCCTTGCTCCATACTAACTCCCAAAGAAACACAGAAGCAACAATTTAAAAAGAGAGAACAATTTTGCACACAAAACATGTGATGAAAACCGGCCAAACGAAGAAAAACTACCTAACTGGTCATATTTCGGCAAAGATTTTAAAGTTGCATGATTCACAGGAATAACAAAGGGTTAGGGTTTAAGCTCAGAAGATGTACTGGCCTATCACTAATAAATGCTTTTGTTTTCATTTGCCAAGTAAAGCTCGTTGTATCCAGGAAACAGAAAACAGGGACAAGAAAAATAAATCTGTAACAACATTTCACATTGTCAACCAACAGCAAACTTGGGCATCCACAGGGAAAAATAAAGAGAATGACTGTGATCAACAAATATTATCAAGCGGCCTCTTAATACAAGAAACATGAGATGATCTAAGCATGGTTACCCAAACAAAGTACTTAGGTGCTTATCAAATGGTACTAGAGATGGTTACCAGAGTCTCGAAAAGGGTTACATGTGGTGAGGCTCACCATAAAAAGGACAAGAGAAGTGTTATAGTGATTAGCCACAAAAATGTCAGCTCTCAAGGCGGTGCTATGATAGGGACTTGGGTTTTATGGGGTGTCTAAGTCCAATATCAAGTAGCCTGGGATACTTACAGAAATTAAGTGGTTTGATTCTTCCCCTAGACAGCTAGCGCTTTAAAGGGAGGGTTTCCGAAGTGCTCGAGTGCTTATAAGTTTTTATGACCCTCAACTTTGTTGTCTGTGTAACTCCTCAACTTTTACCATGTCAAAGATTATAATACAGAAACCATTTTTGTATCTTAATCTAGAAACTTAGGCTATTGGAATAGCTGGTTTATGGTGTGGCATCAAAGCCTCTGACCATGTGATCTAGAACTTAATCCTTGTTAACACATTACTGATTACTTCAATAAAGAGATGAATTTCAACACATGGTAGATCAGTCGGTGCATAGTCTGCACTCAACACTTCAAACCCAAATGCTCTTGTGTGAGTGACCGTGTTCGCGATATATAATAAGAATCACTCATGAATTCAACAAATAGCTTAAACTTTTGGGATAGTTGGTTCATGACATGCCACAAAACTTCATGAAATATTTTTGTTGAGTAACAGAGAGTGCATCTCAACTCAGGTCAGGCAAAGCCCAGGAATAAATACAGGAACAACCATGTTGCCTGAACAATTCAAAACCAGAACATTAATCTTATTGTAAGTTCCCCAAACCACCATCCAAATATTAATACCTATATTGTCAATAGCAGCAATTAGCGCTACGATCAAGGAGGTGTGGCGCATAATAGTGGCTGCTGGCAGAAGGGAGGGTAGGTATATGATGCGGGAAGAGCACCGGAGTTTGTGGTGGTGTGGCACAGTTATTTTCACGTCTGGAGCGGCACACCAGACCCGCTGCCGTGAAGGGTTTAAAAACCCAAAACTACCCTTATAATAAAGATGTTTTTAGGGGTACTTTTGGTATTTTACACTTACGAAACCCTAATGTTCGCTTTCCTTCTCTATTCAGCTCAAACTCCAAAACTTCTCTTTTCTCGAAAACTTTCATTCTGTGAGAAGAATAAGAACTTCTCTATTATGTACACTTTCCAGCTGTTGTCGACCCCACTGCCGCAACTATCTTTCTGTGTGACCCAGTATAAGGAACTTGTATTAAAAAAAAATCCCGTTTGGTGAGAATAGAACAGATGATGAGATGAGGCCACATTAAAGGTGTGTTTTTTAATTTTCCCCTCTGTTATGGTAAGAATAGAAACAGTCGGCCTCATTTTTGGTGTTTTCCCCCTCTGTCCAGCCATAGCTTCATTTCAAGGTCCACAAAGTAACATCACACTGAATAATGCATCATAGAGACATAAACTTCTTTGTTTCAATGATTTTTCGTTGTGTCTTTTCTTTGTTAATTATAATATTTCATGAGTTTTGAGTTATTTGATTAATTTTATATTAGCCTAATTATGAATTATAGTATTGATCATATACTCTCTCCGTCTCAAAATGAGTGACTCATTTGCATAACAAATTGTACCCAAAAAAACGACTCATTTTTTAACGTGTTTGGTTCATTTTTTAGAAGGGGATGTGAGGTGAGCCACATCTCTCCTAGACCTCATTACCTCATTTTGCTCTGCCCCCAAATTGGAGTGTTGTCGAATTGCAGCCCTGGCGGAAATTGAGCTTCCCTCCATAAAACGCTCATGGTGTGGCAGATTTCATACGGCGGACGCTACGAAGGAAACAGCCATGGCAGCACGGCAGAAAAGGCGGGTTTTTTTCATATAAAACAGAAAAAATGTAAGTATAGCTGTATGACCCGACCCTTACCCCAGCCCAAAATGGGTTAAAATCCTTTCTAAACCCTAATATTTTGGCTATATTACCATTTTACCCTCTTCTATATATGCGCTTCTTCTCTCTGCTCTCTACCAAGTTCTCTTTCTCTCTGTCGCAACTGCGAGCACCACCACCCCCAAACTGCATGCGCGACTGCAAGCACCACCACCACCAACTGTGAAGACCATGATGTGACCACCACCCAGCAGCTATCTCTTATCTCTTCTCTTCTGAGGCACACGCGAAGTTCTCTCTTCTCTCTTTTTATTTTTCTAATTCTGATAAATAATTTGTTTATTTGTTCTTTTTTACTTATATTTTTGTCATCATTTCCTAATCTATTTTTTCTTCTGTATTTCATTATTTTTTTGCTCTGCTTAAGCTTCTTTTTCTGTTTTTTAAATTATCATAAATCTGTTTTTATTAGTTTATTTATAGACCCGGTTTATAAATTATATTAAATTAATTTAATTTAGTTTTTACTTGGTGTTTTATTTATTTCGGCGCATATATGTTTTTTAATGTGTCCGCTGTGCTTCTGCCATTATGCCATCTGCGCCATATGTTTATGGTGGATTTTCGGCTCGCCACCATAAACCGCCATCGACAACATTGAATTGGAGGGGTTTTGAGGGGAGGGGGCTAAAACACCAATTTAAAATTTATCCCCTCCTCTTGAAACCAAACACAAATTTAAATATTCCTCCACTTCTCCCCTCCATTGAACCAAACATATTTATTTCTATTTCTCTTCTCTCCCCCCTTCCCCTCCCTTCAATTGAACCAAACACACCCTAAAAGTGTTATTATCCCTCTTTCATTTATACATTTTTCTTAATATGTGTGAAATGGTCAAATGGGTCACTCATTATGGGACAGAGAGTAATTAGTCCAAAAATTGTTCAAATATAGACCATCCTGCCACGCACGATACCAATTTTGAGGTCGACCGCTCCACATCACTTTCCTATTTTGGTAACCCTTTAATGCTTCCATTATGCATGGTTCTGTTGAATATCAACAAAACCTGAAAAATGGTCTTAGATTCTATAATACTATCAATGTCAGCAACCATACTACTGACTAGTATGAATTTGGAATTGGAAAAACAGCAAATCTTAGAGGACACTTGATATGATAAGATATGTTTACGGAGGAGCACATGATATAAAATGTGCTTCACCTTAGTAAAAGAAAATAACCTAGAAGCAGCACTTTTCACACGTCAAGCTTAGGATCTTCAAGTATCTGGCATAATAGCATGGCCAACAAGCATAGAAACCCTAACTGAGATAGCAATACCATACAACAAAGGAGGAAAACCATACTCAAGAATAGGAGAAGCTTCTTACTTTGTACCCTAAACTAACTTTAATGCATGACTCTCTTTCATAGTTAACAAATATGGACCAAACACTTGGCTTGTTTTAACTTTTCCTCGGGGGAATATTTTGAAATTTTAATGGAGACAGAGAAAATTGAAATCATGAAAAAACAGTGCAGGGATAATTAATTACTGTTGAACATTCGCTTTTTACTCTATCCAATTCATGACTCAACTCATATTTGAAACATTAAATCAATCATATTACAAGAACACTTTTTTTATAAAAATACATAATTCAAATATATGGACCAAACACCTGGCTTGTTTTAACTTTTCCTCGGGGGAATATTTTGAAATTTTAATGGAGACAGATAAAATTGAAATCATGAAAAAACAGTGCAGGGATAATTAATTACTGTTGAACATTCGCTTTTTACTATCCAATTCATGACTCAACTCATATTTGAAACATTAAATCAATCATATTACAAGAACACTTTTTTTATAAAAATACATAATTCAAATATATGGACCAAACACCTGGCTTGTTTTAACTTTTCCTCGGGGGAATATTTTGAAATTTTAATGGAGACAGATAAAATTGAAATCATGAAAAAACAGTGCAGGGATAATTAATTACTGTTGAACATTCGCTTTTTACTATCCAATTCATGACTCAACTCATATTTGAAACATTAAATCAATCATATTACAAGAACACTTTTTTTATAAAAATACATAATTCAAATATATGGACCAAACACCTGGCTTGTTTTAACTTTTCCTCGGGGGAATATTTTGAAATTTTAATGGAGACAGATAAAATTGAAATCATGAAAAAACAGTGCAGGGATAATTAATTACTGTTGAACATTTGCTTTTTACTCTATCCAATTCATGACTCAACTCATATTTGAAACATTAAATCAATCATATTACAAGAACACTTTTTTTATAAAAATACATAATTCAAATATATATTTTTCACATTTTTGCATGAAGTATGCAAATTATAAAATTATCATGATCACATGATTACAGCACTTAGTCACTTATCTAATAAAAATCTCTAAAATCCAGAAAAAGTGTGATAACCGTATTTAACATTCTTACCTTCCAAAAGGTGGTTGTAAGGTCATCAATATCAGAAAGAGATCGTACATCCTCATCCTGCAAAATGAGATTGAAGGTTGGTTGATACAGAATTCAAGCATCATATATGTGAAACGATAATGACTGGTTAAAGTCAAACATCCATTTGACTTTTCAGGGAGAGTGAGAAAGGAGGGGAGCAGAGATGTTGCTAAATTATAACTGTAAGCTCAACATGATTATTATATTTCAAAAACATTCTAACCATATGAATTTTGAAAGAAAAAAAAAATAAGACATGAGATTGAAAATTAACCTGTTCTCTATTGAGAAAGAACTCCTCCTCGTTAGATTCAACAGTAGGCAAATACGCATCGTCTTCTAACCCTCCCAACTCAACTTCCTGGACTGCATCTTTACCAAAGAATGCATATTGTGATGCATCAAAAACAGTACCTCCTGCATAACAAAAATTGCATCAAATACATTTTACCAATTTCATAGTGCTACTTAACATGAAAAGTACATGTAACAATGTTGCACTTGCATATAGCAGAGAATTTCCATGTGACCATAATTCCACCAAACCAAAACAAAGGCTACATACGCGCAGAGAATTCCCATGTGACCATAATTCCCACGAAACCAAAACAAAAGCAACCTAAGCACACCACCAAGTATTAAAAATATATTTAGCTGTTTCAAAGTTTATGAACAATAAATTCCAATTTGAAAAGCAAGAATAGACCATTGGAAGCACAAACAAAGCGTTTTACTCAGGAAATTGAGAAGATATTATTGCAAATAATACTATATAAAAAAGCGTTGATAAAGGGAGAAAATACTACTAACCACTATTAACTAAGCAGTATTTTGATCAGTTTTGTGGCCAAATGAAACTGTCCCGAAACATAAATAACAGTAACAAGCTCATTACACACAAATTAAAGATATAGCAATTATTCAATCATAAAACACAATTTTCATCAACTAAAGCAGCCAATCATAGCATAAATACAAAGATTCCAACAACAATAATTCACACAGAAAAAAGTTTTCCTTTAGCTATCTTATTCCAAAAAAAAAAAGTTCTTCTTACGCTACTCTAAAATCCATACAATAACTTATACATTAAACATAATTATGTGAATTCAATATAACAAACAAATAAACAACTCGAAATGCAAAAAGAACTAACAATAAAGCACTAAATCATGCAACAATTTACCTAAAAACTCAAATTAAATTACTGGCTAAAAAAACCAGATCTATACGACCAAACTGAATCAAAGAACACAAAATCAAATACCCATTAAACACAACGGAATTGATTCTACGAATACGAAGCAAACCTGTGGGAATTACATCCCCCAATTGCCTAAGATCCCGAGTGTTAGAACCTCCATCAATATCACCCCCACCACCAAATCCATCCATATCAACCATAAAAACGCTACAGGATCAGAGATTCGAAGCGAAAAGAGAACCAATGTTAGAAATAATGAATCTTGAAACAGTTTAAGACTTTTTCTGAATGTTTAAGCAAAAACGGTTAATCGAATGAGAGGAATGAGGAAGAGAAGATCTGTGCTGAGAATTTAGCACATATAAGATGGGTTCGATTTGGATCAGAGAGAGAGAGAGAGAGGAACCCTAGAAAGCAGATATAGGTCGAATAGAATTACAGAAAGAATTTGTTCTGTTGTTTTTGAAAAATAAATAATATAAAACAAAATGAGACATTTTCGCATGGAAATAATCATGGAGTGGTGGTGTAAAAGGAACAAATTTGAAGATATTTTTTTTGGTCGAATTAGTAAAATTTATTTTGTAAAATCTATTTCCTTAAATGCAATTTTATTCTCTTATTTTTGTTATTATTATAATTTATGTAAAAAAGTTTATAGAGACATATAATGTTTATTAATGAAAATATATTATAAAAAAAATTATTTTAATGGTGTAAATTTTTTTTATATATAATCAATTAAAATATTTCAAATAGATATTTTGATAATTAACTTAAAAAGGTGAGAGTGATTTAATTGAATATATGTGTAAAAATATTTTACATGTATATAAATTAAATTTTTCATAAAAATAGACTAAAATATAGTTTTAATCCACCCATTTTATTAAATTTATAATTTTGATTCTTCTATTATTTATGCCAATTTTAGTTTCCATTTTTAAAATTATTGACATCTAATCTCATTCTTAATTTGAGTTTTAATTTAATAATGTGACAATTATTTAATTGATATGTGTATAGAGAAGTGAAAAATTATTGTAACATAGATTTTAAATTGAATAATATCACTTTAATAATTTTTAAAAATAAATGAATTTTAAAACATTTCTTTTTACTTTTGCTTTGAAAAATTCTAAAAATTGAATAAACACTTTAAAGTCTAAAGGAAATTATATAAACTCTGCTTTGATTGATTTGGAAAGTTTTCTTATTTTACTATTTTCGGATGTTTTTAGTAGTTATTGCATATTGATCTTGATTAGTTTTTTTACTCAATTGATCTTAATAATTTGCTTAAGTTACTATTTGTCTAAATTGTGATCAAATAGTTTTCGAATAATTTGTTCATGATCCCTACTACTAGTACATAACGTGGGCTCCGTTACTAGTTGGGAACTTATTTTATTTAAACACTACATGAGTTTAAATTTATTTTTATTTAAAACGTTAATTTTTTTTTTAAATATATAATTTTCTGAACGTCGCACAGTCTAAATATCTAGTTGAATATTATAAGGTCTCTCTAAGCCACTAAGAATACATTTTTGAATTTTCTCAAGATTAGACTACACTCATATTCTCTAAGCATTTCAGTTTCACTCACCTTGCCAAAACATATGAGTATTCTCTAAGTTTTTTCAAAGATCAAGATCAAACTAGTATCCTTAGCAATTGAACTTTACTTGCAGTGCCATCGAAAAATACAAGTATTCTCTAAGTCTCTTTCAAATATCATACGTGTATTGTTTAAACTAGTTTCATCGGACTCTACAACATGTATTCTTTACTAGTCTCTTTATGTTCTCCAAACTTGGTATTTGCGATAATCTTACAATTGTCTTGTTATATGAGTATTATAGTAGC
Source organism: Cicer pinnatifidum (assembly GCA_037974775.1). Classification (NCBI taxonomy): domain Eukaryota; kingdom Viridiplantae; phylum Streptophyta; class Magnoliopsida; order Fabales; family Fabaceae; genus Cicer; species Cicer pinnatifidum. The sequence goes on along the minus strand of JBBPBR010000001.1, from coordinate 41,674,145 downwards.
ATCAAACATCCCTTTTTTACAATGACGATTGTTGCTACTATCAAACCATTTACAAAGGTTGAATTTGTATATCCTGTTATACATAGTCATATAAGATTCTTGGTCAATTTACAAAAAGAAAAGTAACTCTAAGTGGGAGAGCATTTTACAATTTATTTATTTTTTTTGTTCAATATTTTTTTTAAATATATTGTATTCAAATGAATTTCATCATTTTATTATCTCTTCACGATCTTGGATTATTCAAGTCACTTTTCATCTTTTCTCTCTTTATGGACATTCATTTAGAATTGTCTTGTGATGACACATGTCTACATCTTATTGTGGTGCATATGTTAATCTTGCCAATAGTACTTTTATGCATGGACATAGTGACACTTTTTGTAGAGTTCCAATGTCTCTTCTTAGTTGTAGTAATAAAGTCGGATCATTTAGTATTATGAAGATTTTGTTAAAGGTAAGAGAAAATACACACTGGTATTTGAGAAAAGGCTTTGCGTTTAAAACTTTTTGGAAGAAAATTGTGGGTTGTGTGATAGTGAAAGTTGAAAGAGTTGTGATGAAAAATATTTTATTAAAATAGACGTCAACAGTAGTAAAGGAAAACGTAAAATAAAAGAATAAGAAATCCAACTTATGGATACCAAAGAATATCAACTTAATGCTTGACAAAAATCTTCAACTCTATTCATCAAAGGCACAAATGCATTTTCTGAATTAATGGATCCGATAAAGTTTATCATATGGGTTTTGAAAAATCATTTGATAGTCATATTTTAAGAAAATTATATGTATACAAAACAAAAATAAATATAACAATATTAGTCATTGGAGCTTGACTTGCTTCTAACTATATTAGCAACATCACATGTTGAAACATTCCCTCAAATTGCATGAGTACTCAATGTTGGTATTTAACTAACTAAAATAGATTTAAAATTTCATACATTTTAGAATGTGATTCAGTTTTACTTTTGTAGTTTCTCTTTTTGAGTGTCTAAATTTTTCGATAAAGAAAATTAAATCTAATACTCTAAATTATTAAGCATCATTGAAGAAGTGGCAAGACACACACAAAAGGAGAGGAAAAAAAATCAGCGTCTTTAAATTATTTTTAAACAAAATGGTTGTTGTGATGAGATTAAATTGACATTATCAAATCAAATATTTTTTACAAACTTTTACTGTTTTGAATAATTTCAATTTATTCCTTAACAAACTATTTTTTGGGTCTTTCAATTATTTTAAAAAGGAATTTTTAACAAACAAAAAGACATAAAAGATAAAAAACACAAGACAAGTCAAAACAACCAAAAATGTTTTCTAGTGGTACCAAATATTTACTCTTGCACAATAAATTATTCATGAAAGATATTTGACACTTATACCACTTGAAGGTGATAGAAAATACAAAAAATCGAGAGTTTGAATTGTTTTGACCGTTTTAAACCTTTTTAACTTTAAGTTATATATCTAAAGCTTGTCTATATTTTATAAATCACTTGTTTAAAAGGTTGAGCATAACACCTAAAGACTAACACATAAAAATAAAGAGATAGGGGGAGAAAAAAAATATAATAATTTTTATACTAGTTCACAAAAATTGTTGCGACAAGTAGTACTCATCGAAAAGATAAATTTTGCTTTAATAGAGCCAATTACTTAATCCACTAAAATATTTTTTTTATTATTAAATCTATCTTTGCAGGGATTGAGTGTTCTTAAACTCTCTACAAACTAAGCATTTTTTTCTTGACTCTCTAAACATTGGATATTGTTCATCTCTATAAGTATTGATCAATATTATAAAGCCTCTCCAAACTATTGGAAGTATAGTATCTGGATTCTCCTTAGAATCTGGCATCACTCATCTATTGATTTGAGTATTATCCATCTCTCTAAACAATGAGCATTGTTTCCTTTCCCCTAAATGCATGACATATTTATTACAAGGGTGCTCTATACCACGAGAAGTACAATATTTTGATTTCCTCAAAAATCGGCTTCACTCACATTTTAAGTTGATTGTTGTTTGTCTCTTTAGGCATCAATAATATACTGGTGTTATTAGCAATTCGACATGACTTGTCTTGCCAAAAAGTACGAGTTTCTCTAAGTCTATCCAAACATCAACACTAAATCGGTCTTCTCAACAATTTCACTCATCATGACAAGGAACACGAGTATTTTATAAGCCTCTTCAGGCAAACGAAGTGTATCAATTAATCTAGTCTCACTAGACTTTATAACATGTATTATTTACTAGACTCACCAAACTTGGTTTTTCCAACAATTGTCTTATTGAGGTATACGAGTATTTTAGTCTATCTAGATATCTCTTTTTTACATCAAGGATTGTTGTCACTGTTGGACCGTTTTCAAATGTTAAGTTTGTATCTATTGAAATACAAAGTCATATTGGATTATAACTATGTTTGGAGGATATGCAAAGAATAGAATCATATATTGAACCAAGTTATGAGTCTCATTAAAAAAGACTTAAACAATAAGATCTTGATCGATTTACAACAAGAAAAATAACTTTTAGTTGGAGAATATTTTGCGATCTATTTTTTTCTTGTTCAAGATTTTTTATGAATATTATTCAAATTAACTTCGTATTTTTCTTACGTCTTTTCTGATCTTATATTCTCCCATTCATATTTTTTCTTTTCTTTTCTCTCTTGATGAACATTCATTTAAAATTATTTTACGAGGACTCCATCTAAATGCTATTATGGGATAAATATTAAATATGACCAAAAATTATTTGATATCTAAATGTTCACCAACTTAATCATTTTATTTGGAGTTATTTTTATAACACTTGTAA
>JBBPBR010000001.1:41642622-41658352 GCA_037974775.1 Cicer pinnatifidum | reverse complement strand
ATATATATATATTAATAAAAAAAATACCCTTGTAAATAAATTATATTTATTTTAAAATTTTAATTAAATTTTATATTTTTTATAATTTTAAATACTAATTTATTAAAGTATATAAAAAGACAAAATTATCTTTATGATAAAAATTATAAATATTTTTTAAATTAATTATTAAGATTTTATTTTTAAGTTTAGTATCAATTTTTATATTTATATTTAATTAAATTTACATTAATATATTGTATAAATTATAAATTATTTTTATATTTTATTATAATTAATTTTATATTTTTAAATTATATTTTATAAAAATAATTTAGTAAATTATGTTCTTATTAGTTAATAACACATCTCATATTCATTTTCAGGATGCAATCTGGATCCATCTAGGAATAAGTTAACCAATAAAACTCGGATAGACCCGACCCGAACCGTTTTAGCATCCAACCATCCATAACAAAAGGGTAAAGATTAAAGAGAAATGAAACACCATCGTTATTTCTTCTGATCTTCAAAAATAAAAAATCACCTCACACATTTGGCTACTACCAGCTAGGGTTTATCGAGGGTTTCGTTCCTCTCTATCTAACAATGGCGAAACCTGGGCGAGGTCGTCGCTCACCACCGTCTGGTTCCGTCTCTGGCTCTTCCTCTCTCTCCTCTTCTTCTCGTTCCTCTTCTCGCTCTCGCTCCAGATCGTTCTCTTCCTCTTCCTCTCCTTCTCGCACTTCCAAGAGCCGTAGCCGGAGTCCTCCTCCTCAGAGACGGAAAAGGTAGACTCGGATTTTCTTTTCATCTTTATGAAATCGTTTATTTTTTGAATCCGTAGAGGAAAAATTGAAACGCGAAGTGAATTCGATTGTTACAATCTTTGTTTGTTTGTAAATTCGAATCGTGTAGAAGATGCATGAAAATGTTCGTGATGAGAGCAATATTTTTTTTTTCAATTTCGTTTTTATTTTTATCCTGGGAATTTGATATTTTTCCGTCTTCGGTCTTGACTTTTGAGTGTGGTTTAGGTTTTCAATCTTGGAATATTGGAAATGGAAACTAGTGGAGTCTTAAGTTTTTGCCGAAATTATTGTTTCAATGTGCTTCTTTATATGCTATTGATCCCAAAATTTTTATGGCAAATGTTGTTAATCAGTGTACATCATATCATAGCTTTCAACTCTATGAAGTGCAAAAATCATTGTTCTGTTGGTTAAATAATTTGTGGGAGTAATTTCCGTTTTGCTGATTTTCCTTCAGTTTATGTTCGATTATGTGGCTAATTTATATTTTTGCTTTTTTCGTTTTGTAGTCCTGCTGAACCAGCTAGGCGAGGTCGATCTCCTCCTCCTCCCCCTCCTCTGTCAAAGAAAACTTCTCCTCCCCCAAGGTAAAGTGATTTCAAATTTGCTATTTCAGTTTTACTTTTGTCTATGATACTTCTTGCATGTGTCCCTCATCGAGATGGAGGCCAAGAATTGTTACTTCAACTTATGTTTTTCATATCCCTTATCTTGATGGAAACGTGAAATTTTTCTTTCATTTTATGCTTTATATACACAAATCTTGTTGAAGTTAGACATGGTATGTCTTACATGAAAATAAGATGCAAGCTAGTAGTGAAACACCACATTAGACAATTTCTACAGTAACTGGTGTTTACTGTCTACTATATCTTTAGTTCAATACTGACATAGGTGATATATGGAAGATGACTAGTGAGTTGTGAATGTCCTTGTTATGGATGATAGATTAGGTTGTCAAAATTGAGGTCATACGTAGGATTGAAAGAGGGACGAAAGATAGTAAAATGTGAGATTATGAGTCAAGGATCGTAAGGTTTAATAATGCCACTAAAAATCAAGTCAGAGATTAAATATAGGAAGATAATAGAATCAGTGCTGTCAAATAACCGCGATATTGCAATAGCATAGTGGAACTTGAATAAAATGTTATTGCTCCGCAATACGCTATTTAGTACAAAGTGTTGTCAAATAGCTGCTATTGCGGCGCTATAGCACTTTAGCATAGCATCATTTGAACAAATTGCTATTTTCTGCGATCTGCATTTGACAACATTGAATAAAACATTAAGCCCATGATTCAGTGAAAAGTTTATACACGAATGGAAAAAAATCCAAGTCTCACATTAGCTAGCTATAAGACCTAAATAGATCTTATAAAACTTGGGCAATCCTCATCTTACAAGCTTGTTGTATGGGGTTGAGTTTTCCCCAAAATCAAAATGGTATCGTATATATGTTTTTGGATCACATACCATATTATCCACGCACAAAACTAAGAAATTTTAGATATTTAACCACTCTAAACTGAGTAGTGTTGAGCATGATGGGTGTATTAGGAAAAGTCAAGTTCCACATTGACTGGAGATAGTGTTTTATAAAAGCTTATAAAGTATGGACACTCCTTACCTTTATAAATTAGTTTATGGGTTTAGTTAGGCCCCAAAACCTAAGAAACGCATTACAATACAAATGAATTCCCAAAAAGGTCTACTTCTGCGTTTCAGGGGAAATAGGAAAACAAAAGCTAGAAAGATGTGGGTCTCAATTGCACTACTAACAAACATGTGTATTAGTTTCTAGTTTCTGCCAAACTAGTGGCATATCAGACAATCTGAGGCTTAAATCTGAAATGCTAGGCAGAGAGGTTGTGAACCTGTGGCTGGCAACTCAAAGGCTTGAACATGCAAAACCAAAAGGCCCAAACCAATTATTTCTGCGAGGAAGAATGAGGGCTGATGGGTTTGTTGAAGATTGGGTGAGGGAAGATTAATATAGTTAGCTTGATGAAGAAGAGGATTATGTTTTTTTCTTTTCTTGAATTGGGCTACACAACCCAATCAGTGTTTGCTCATAGGTTCTAAACTTCAAAATCACTTTGATGAGATGTGTCTTTGATTTCATCTGGTGATCCCACTAGTCAGTGACTCTCCGATCTGTAGTGGAACAGGATTGGGATAAATTTGAAACAACTGAAAATACATGGGTTTAACTAGTTATAATTTTTAGTGCAGATTTATTTTATTATATCCTTCAAAATGTTGGTATATTTTTCCACCGTTCACATCATATATTTTTAGATTTAATTAAAACATGCTCTGGATGCAAGCCTTCTAAGTTCAACAATCAATAAGTTTTCTTTTGGTGTGTGACTTGACTTCTACCTTTTGATGTGTTTATTTTTTATGCCTGTTTTCAGGAAATCTTCTCCTGTACGCGAGTCTCTTGTTCTGCATGTAGAAAAACTCAGCAGGAATGTCAATGAAGGCCATTTGAAAGAAATTTTCAGTATGTTAAACTCTTTCAACTTCTGCTTTCTTCTTAAAATGTGAATAGAAACACTTCTTTCATCTCAAACCAGTGTCTCATGGTGGTAGCATCCATAATTTAAGCGCAATACAACTTCTCTGTTGTTTCTTCTTTTATTTATGATTCATCGGCATTAAACTGTTATTTTTCATCATTTATATTTCAATATCAGTATTATTTATTAACTGTAGAATATTTGCTTCATATCGACTCACATTCTTGAAATATCAATAATTGAGACACTTTTTAGTGGCCTTTAGGAGTTTGTATCAGTAATAGGAAGAAAACTTTTACGCATTGTTTGGTTCCAATGAAAGTGGATTGAAGTAAAGCACAGGATAGGAAGTTTTTTGGAAAATGGGGTTCCACTGTTTCATTGTTTTGTCAAAGAGGAAGGAAAGTTTAATTTGGATGGGCCCCATGTTCAAAAACCTTTCCTCCCAGATTGGGAAAAAAGTGGGAATGGAGATGCAAATCAATAAAATGACAATAATGACCCTTATTTTTGATGCATCACATGCTGTATTTTTAGGCAAATAAATTCATCTGCTTTTTTTGATGCATTCAACTATTTTGTTTATCACTCATGGCTTTCAGACATGCCTTTCCTGTTCCATTTTTATTTTTATGTACACCATTTTATTTTGTTAATATATTTATCACTTGTTAAACACACACACACACACACACACATATATATATAGATAGATATTTATGTGTGTGTATCTAATGTGATATTCTATTTTAATTATGGATATTTGTGTCATTTACTATGTACACATCTATCTTTCCTTTCCCTTTTCACTTCCATTCATACCAATCAACTAAATCATTTCATCTTCCTTTCATTTTCAACACATTTCATTCTTTTAACATTCTTTCTTTTCATTTTCTTTTCTTATTCAAACAAAGCTTTAGTGGCTCTTTTTAGTATCTCACATTCTCTTTTTGTACGTCTTTTCAGGTAATTTTGGTGAGGTTGTAAGTGTGGAGTTGGTGATGGATCGAACTGTAAGATTGCATTTAATTTTGCATAATAGTGTTGGTGGAATTCAGTGTTATGTGGTCTTTTCAACTTTTTTTGTTGTTATTTCCAGGTTAATCTTCCAAAAGGATATGGATATGTGCAATTCAAGACAAGAGGGGAAGCTGAAAAGGCATTATTGTACATGGATGGTGTAGGTTGCTGTTGACTGAGTAGGATTAATTTCCAGAATCAAGGTTGCTGGCCATTGCAATTGGAAATTGATGCTTTTATTTTTTGTTATGTAGGCCCAAATAGATGGCAATGTAATAAAGGCAAGATTTACTCTACCTCCTAGACAGAAAGTTTCACCACCTCCAAAGGCTTCTGCTGTTGCTCCAAAGAGAGATGCACCTAGGACTGATAATGCTGGTGCCGATGTAGAAAAGGATGGGCCAAAGCGTCCAAGAGAAAGTATATGTTTGATATTTGGTGCAACAATTCCTGTTTTGTATTTATCATATTGGTGGTTTTTATTTTTGTATTGAACCAATCAATGATTTACGATACCAGTTTCTCCTCGGCGAAAAGCTCCTCCTTCACCACGTAGAAGATCTCCTGTGCCTCGAAGAGCTGGATCTCCAAGACGACCAGAATCTCCTCGCCGCCGTGCAGACTCTCCTGTCCGTCGTCGATTAGACTCTCCTTATCGTCGTGGAGCTGGAGACACACCTCCTAGGAGGAGACCTGTGTCTCCTGGAAGAGGTCGTTCTCCATCCCCACCACCAAGGCGTCTTAGATCCCCTGCAAGGTTAGCTTGTGATTGCAAACATGTTTTTCAATTACGATTTCATTATCAATTTAACTGATAATTATTATTTTTGTAGGGTCTCACCTCGAAGGATGCGTGGAAGCCCGGGTCGGAGGCGTTCTCCTCCACCACCTCCAAGACGCCGGTAACCTTAGTGTTTATTTTCGCCGGCTATTGTTTTTAAATCTGCACTTTATCATACATGCCATTGATTGCCCATTGAAAGAGTGAATATTTTCTTCCAGATCACCTCCTAGACGTGCTCGTAGTCCTCCGAGAAGATCTCCAGTTGGTCGTAGGCGTAGTCGCTCTCCAATACGTAGGTCGGTACGCTCACGTTCAAGATCATTCTCACCTCGCAGGTAATTTCATTGCATGCTATATCTGAGATCTCTAAAATTATTCAGTGGCTGTTTGTGTGTAACATACTATTTTGATAGAAGCATAGAAACAAGTATGGAAGGACGTCATTGAGCACTTGAACTTACGATGCTTGGACCCAATGGGTTTTGTAGTTATCCAAAATTCAGCATTCCTTTGAAGGGATCATACATGTAGTCCTAAACAATGGTTTATACTTTATGCTTATGTAAAGTGGAATGTGTTAGAAAATGAATTTGTTACTTGATAATTTAATGGCAGAAGAGTTCATGATTACAATCTTGTTGCTTAGGAAGATTGGAAGAAATGCTCATTTTACACAATATTTCCAGCGTACACAAACATTTGGCTGCATATGCATCTGATAATACATTTGGAGTTTTAATACTGTTATCTCCGTATTCCTGTTTTGATTGATGAACTTTGACAGAGGTCGACCACCTGTGAGACGGGGAAGGTCATCATCTTACTCTGATTCACCAAGTCCTCGCAAGGTTTGTGTCTTTTTTATTTGGTGTACATAGCATTATTTTTTACATGGTCAATAATTCAGTCTTTCATAACTTTGACAGGGATCCCGGAGATCAAAGAGTCGCAGTCCAAGAAGGTAATATATTCGGTTTTTGATATAATGTTTTTCTTGTCTAAATTGTTTTCTTCTCTTTTTTGTTTGTTTGGTAGCATTCACTGCTGTGTTTTCTTTAAACCTGTTTAAAGTTCTGATGCCTTTTTCTTGGTCACTTCTGACTCACTTATCATCTTTTCAACTCTTTTGATAATGCAATCATGTATGACCTTAAACAAGATTAAGATAGCTTCATTTTATTTAGAAGATTTTCTACTGGTGATTCTCCTTTCAGGAAAGCATTTAAAAGTAGTATGAAAATGTAATACTGCCACTACATCTAAAGCTTGAAAGTTGTAAAGACAATATGCAATTAAATTAACAATATCATTTAAAGCTTGGAAGTATATGTTTATATGCTTGGTGTAAATAAGATTGTTATATAAATCTCTTCCTCGAATGGCATTTTTTTGAGCTATTCATGTCCGTGCTGTCAAACCATGGATTGTGGAAAATAGCCTTTTGTTCAAATTCAGCTATGCTATAGCACCATGGCGCCGCTATAAGGTGGAATGAAGCGAAACAGAATCTAATGAGCTATTTAGATTTAAAAGAATAGATGTTATTGTATTCTATTCCATTAGATTCCATTCTATCATATATCGCCAATAAATATATCACTGTTAAAAGATTTGGCATTTGTAAATTTTCATGAAAGATGTTTATCACATCAGTAATGTCCTTTGCTAATGTAAATTTTCCCTCTAATTTAGGCCTTTGAAAGGAAGAGGCAGTAGCAACAGTAGCAGCAGCAGTTCACCACCCCCAGCTCGCAAACCATAGATAACTCCTGTATATCTACTGTCTCTCTGTTGATATATTTATCATGATTCTGTACCAGTAACGAGACTCTATTGTAGCTGTTAGGTGTTTGGGATATTTGTTGCGTTTTATGGTTGTTTGTTTTCTAACTTGTTTTCAAATTAGCGCTTTTAAGTGTTGAAAACTTGGATACATTAGTTTTGATTTTAGCAATGATGTTTTGATCTGAAATACAAGACAATTTGAGAGATGGTATTTTTAGCCCCTTGCATCCTGACAGTTAGAATCAAAAATTGGTTGAATCATTAACAAAAATGACAACTCATCATGATTTGGACTTAAATTCTCTTTGGGGACCAAAATTGGGGACAAACAAAATAGAGGAATTACTTTTGCGATTCACCTAAAATAAAGGGACTAAAAGTGCAATTAAGTCAATAAATTAATTATACACAAATGGTACTGTCCAATAATTATAATTGTTAAAAATAAAAAATTTAAGTTTATTGTATTATTTGATTCTAGTGCAGACTCTAGTTGTATCCAAGAAAGATTAATACCCAATAAATATTACGAAAAAATCCTAGAAAGATTAAGTGGAGCCAGTGGTTCTAGATAGGGATGGAAATGGCTGTTTTTAAAGTTGTTTCAAACTGTTTTTAAAGTTTATTTATTTAAATAGGTGAGATTCATACTTATAAAAAAGTCTATTATACCTGATAGATTGGTCTATATATATTTTATTATTTATTAATATTATTTTTTATTCTTATATTAATAATATGATTTCTTATTTTAAATTCTATCAATTAGACAATCACTTAGTAATCATTCCATATTCAGTAGTCATTCTATATTTGGTAACAATTCTATATTTGGTAGCCGTTCAATTAGTCGATCACTCGGTAGTCTTTTCATATTTGTTTAAGAGATAATAATCGGTGCATTTATTTCAGAAAAAAAATATTATTTGAAATCAAAAATTATTTTTTAGGGTTTAAAGAATGTTTGTTTCAGATTTTTTTAAAATTATTTTATTAGAAAAATTATTTTTTGTTTAATATATATATAGATATGTACATCGATATTGGTATATGAAGAACATCATGTGATATTAGTAGATCATTTAAATATTTTAATGTGAATAAGACTTTTAAATAGACTTCCAGGTCAGACCAGACTTTTAAAAATATCAAGTCAGACTCAGATCTTTCAAAACCTAGCCTATTCCTACCCCTAGTTCTAGATTAAGTGTTACTTATAAATTAGCTGGTGCAAAGGTATGTAAACATGAACTTTGTTATCATATTTCATTAAACCCTTTCTTAGCATTAATACACTCATTCACTATACATGAAAGTCTTACTACAAAAGCACTAGGAAAAACAATAAAATTTGAATTTGTTCAAAAACCCAAAATTAAAGAATTAAATATGTTACAGGAAGCATCAACATCAAGTCTTAATAACATTAATTTAATCTCTCAAAAGAAGAAACAAATAAGAATGATAAACAAAGAGATTCATTATAAAAGAATAGAAGAACAATTGCAAAATAAAATCAATCAAGATAAAATAAAAGAATTACAAGATAGATTTGAAAAAGAAATATGTGCAAATCACCTCCAATGCTTTCTGGACAAGAAAGAAGCATGTAGTCTCATTTCCTTATGAACCTAATTCCCACTAAGGCAAGACCAATACAAATGAATTAACAATACCTAGATTATTGTAAAAAAGAAATACAAGAATACTTAGATAAAAGATTTATAAGACCCAATAAGTCTCCCTAGAGTTGTGCAGGGTTCTATGTAGTAATGAACTCAGCAAAATTAGAAAGAGGAGCACCCAAATTAGTTATTAATTATAAACCACAATGGATTAGATATCCAATACCCAATAAAAAAAATTACATAGTTTATCTATATTATCTAAATTTGACATGAAATCAGGATATTACCAAATAAAAATAGAAGAAAAGGATAAATATAAAACAACATTTGTAGTACCCTTTGGACATTACGAATGGAATGTTATGCCCTTTGGATTAAAGAATGGTGAATTCTAAAATATTATGAATGACATTTTTAATAATTATCAACATTTTAATATTGTATATTTGTATATTTAGATGACGTATTAGTTTTTTCAAAAGGTATTAATCAACACTTTGAACATCTAAAAAAATTCTTTAATATTATTAAAGAAAATGGATTAGTGGTGTCAGCCAAGAAAATGAAATTATTTCAGGATAATATTAGATTTTTAGGATTCAACATTTATCAAGGAACAATAACACCAATTAGTAGGTCAATAGAATTTGAAGAAAAATTTCCTAATGAATTAAAAGACAAAACTCAATTACAAATATTCTTAGGATGTGTAAATTATGTAGCAGACTTTATTCCCAACCTTAGGATTATATGTTCACCTATATTTAAAAGATTAAGAAAATATACACCCAAATGGGATGAGACTATGACCGATAGTGTGAGAACTTTAAAACAAATAATTAAAAAATTACCTTGCTTATATATATTTGAATAGTCAATTGCATCTATATTCATGGTTAATGAAAATAAGCTGGTGGTTAATGAATTTAAAAAAATCATAGGTGAAATAAAGATGTTTTAGGAACCATTAATAACGATCAAATCATGCAATTTATTATAATATTTGATATAACATACAACAACAATCATACTTTTTCTTTTCTATTGCAACTATATGACTACCTAAAGTGTAGAATATCAAACTTACAGTAATATTTGACAGATTTAAAAAGCAGCAAAAAGCTTTCATACTTTCACAAGATACCAAATCCAATTAAAACCTCAGATTAATTCCCTAAGAAAGTATCAACCCTATTATTTGTAGCCCTTGACAAAAACTTCATGCAAATGGGTGGTTTAACTCCAAAAAGAGCAAGTATTGAAGCAGGTAGTGTCCAAATTCCATCACCACATATCAAACCAGAAGCAACAGCAGGTGCAAGAGCATCAGCCTTAGCCTTATTAACCTTTTCCCAAACAAACAATATCAAACTTCCAACACACATGTCAATAACAAAATAAGGTCCTAAATAGAAAGGTATTGCCATAGCCATAGGAAGTGGTATGAACCTCCCTACCTTACCAACCAAATCCTTAATCAAGTTTATCACAATGGCAGCACCAAAGACTATATAACAAAGCAAAAGGCAATTATCTGGTAACGAACCGAAGCCTTGTACTCCAAGTATCGCCATGTTGCGGAAAACAATCGCGTTTGGGGCCGGATATTGACTTTTTTGTGTCCCTAAGTCAGGAAATGCCTTGTAGAAAATCCAAAAGACACAAGGAGAAATCACACATCTCATTGCTGTTCCGATTATTTGGCTCGCGAACATGGAACGAGGCGAAGCCAGGGTAAGGTAACCAGTCTTGAAATCCTGCATAAGATCGGAAGCTGTGGAAACAATGTTCATCATGACTCCACAGACTGCTAGACTAGCTAAAACTCCACCATGTGATGCACCGGCCCACGCCCCGATTGTGAAAATGGCAAGCTTACCGTAGGTTGATACTAGGGACCAATCTGTTAGTCCAGTACCATAAGCATTGCAAAATGCTAAGGTTGGAGCAATTAGATATATAACAAGTATGTAATACCATTTTAGTTGAGAGAAAATGTGTGGCAAAGTAGCTATAGAAATTGCAGCAATAGCTACATATCCTCCAACTGCAAACCATACCGGAACCTGATCTTTAAGAAAGAATTGCTTTCGGCGGTGATCGTCGTAAGATAGTTCAAGACTCGAAGAAGAAGAAGAGTCTTGATCAACACCAACAGGTAGAACATTCTCCTTTCGTTTGTTCCAGATTTGATTAAACAAACCCAATAAGGTATGAGTTAGTACCTTAACAAAGTTGTATAATCCATCTCCAAGTATCATTGCTATGGCTATAAATACCTGAATTCAATGATGTAAGGTGAATCAAATTAATCTGTAAACCTTAAAAAGTATGCAAAATATTAAAAAAAAATTTTGAAATATATCAAAAATATTTTTCTACAGAAAGTATAGTGGCACTAGAGATGACTTGCATGAGGAAACATACCCTATAACCTTGGATGCCTTTAAAGCTGCTATCACCTAGGCCTGCATTGTACCAATCACCCTCTCTGGTTTCTATGAGAGGCCACATTACTCCCCAAGAAAGAATTCCTCCAAGGAGCATTGATATATTTATGATATATGGACAGATCATTCCCACACCAATATAGAGTGTTGAAAAATTAAAATAAAACCTGAAAACAAATGAATTGGATTAACACCAAATTGGAACGAGACTGAGGTTCTGGTTAGATAAATAGTTCAAGTCAACGCTTATCATATAAGTGTTTATGTATAAACTATTTCTATAACAAAGGATAAAATCAAATCAAATTGTTTTCATAAGCTATTATGGAAAGGTTATGGAAATAAGTTAAAAACAATTTATGGACTTGTCATACGCTGTTTTCATAAACTCTTTCAAACAGTTTCAAAAGTACTTATGTCATTAGATAAATTCAAATAAACCAATTCAAACAAACCCTTGAATCTGCATAGACAACTTAATTAAACGCTTATCGAATAAACACTTACCGTATGAGTGGTTATGTATAAGTTATTTCTAACGAACTGTTTTCATATAAGCTATTTCCTTAAACTTTCCAAATAGTCACAAGTGCTTACACTAGCAGATGAGCTCAAATAAACCAATTCATACCGGCTTTATATGCACATTTTCATCTCAAGATGAAGGAGATGCGACAACATACCTGTTGTCATATGCTTTTAGCCCTAGTGAAGGGAATACTTGAAATCCACACTCATCAGAAGCTGTATAGAACCATTGAAAGAAACCCCATAAGAAACTCAAACTGAAGAATTTTCCCAACACTTTCACCTGCTTTCTGGAAAAGTAAAAAAATAAATAAATTAATTGAAAATCTAACAAATCATGAAGTCACATGGAACATTTTTTTAAGCCAAAGAAAGCGTGCAAAGATTATAACTAGCGTTTACACTAAGCCTTGGAAGTTGATTGTGAGAAAAACTAGAAGGATTACTTAGAGCTTGTGCAAAAGACTTTCTTTGCAGAGAAAAACGATCAACACTATTGGTCGCATCAACATTTTTTGAAACAGCCATTGTGTTGTGCACACCCCCAAGATCATTATTTGCCTTCATAACCTCCTCACCAATGAGATCAAAAAAAGTGAGCAATGATAGATTTTGTTTAGACAAATTGAATAAACAAATTATTTTATTTTAAATTAGTTAATCAATTAAATTAAAATCATTGAATTTAAGTAATTATTTTAAATATTTTGTTTTCTTGTTTAACAAAAATTGTCTTAAAATATAAACATATATTATCTTATACATGGTATATAGGTCTTGAGATTTTTGGTGTCTTAGACAAAATAAAAAAAATAAAGTCTTTCGCTCATTAAACAATTTTTGGTGTCTTAAAAAGATTTTTGATGAAGGAGATTTTTGGTGTCATAAACAACCCAATTGATATTCCAACTAGGTTAAGACCTCAACAATATCACATATCATTTGCAACACCTTACTAGATTAAATTAATAAAAGAGAAAAAAAGTACAATTTTTTTGGGGTGATAAGGTCAAAACCCAAGAGAAATCATCGCAAAGATAGGGCCATTGTCTTATTAAAAACATTCCCCAAGAAAATTCTATGTGATAAAACCATGAAGAAGAGAAAAAAAGTTCTAGCGCAGGAAAATCCTCGGTCCAACTAAGACAAAATCAATACATAAAACTAATCCAATGTGTAATTAGGGAGACTTAATCTATTTTGAAAGAAATTAGGGGGAACAAACTCAAGGATAATATTCCACCAATTAAATCCAATATGTAGAGTACCATAATTAGCAAGACAGTCAAATATTTTCGCGGAATATATGATAGCAATTAAAACACAAATGGCAAGTGGTAGAGAAGCAATTTATCCATCTATTGTGAAGTTTCCAAAGAACAATGTTCACATTAGAGAAAGTCAAGAGAACCAATTGTGAGTCACATTCAAGCCAAAGTTGTTGCCAACATTTCCTATATGCAATCTCAATTGTTGTAACAACCCCTAAAAGTTATGCATAGAAAGCATTAGTCATACCTATATGAAAAGAAAAACAACCCAAAGTGGCAACACTATAGTCATGAAAGATGCCACAACAAGCATCAATACCAGAGGAGCCTTTAATTGCCTCATCCATATTCACTTTAATCGAGTAAGTGCCTAAAGGTCACCAAATTACTTCTTTGATGGAATGTTTAGGACCAGATTTACCATGTATAGAGAATTTCTTTATGATCGTTAATTATTGGATATCTGAGACACGACCCCAGAGAAAAGTTGGCCAAAGAGATAGACAAACACAAATTAACCAAGTACCATGCTCTCTAACCTAATAACCTTTTTGACAAACCACAAGTTATTGTGACCTCACCAAATTGCCCAGATCGAATTGACCACCACAAATAGAATGTATATTTAACAAAAGAACTTCATAGTTTATTACATATAAGAAAGAAGTCTCTTATAGAAGAATGATATGTATATGAAAATCAAGGTAACCACACATCCATCACCGAATTCGTTTAGCAAAGGAACACTCAAAGAAAAGATGCATAGTGGTTTTAGAGCAAGAGCCACAAAGACTGCATATAGAAACAATTTGATAGCCATGTTTCCTAAGATTTTCATTACAAGGGAGTTTATCATGGAGAAGACACCATAGTAGGATGGATTTAGAATGAGGAATTGTTTGGCTCCAAATATGCTTGTAATGCGGAAGAGCAATATGGTTCACATGTAAATAATATGCATATTTCAAAATTAAATTTCCAAAGTCACTCAGTTTTTAAAACAGTGTCATTAGTTGGAAAAATAGGAATACATATATGTTACAACTCCACTTGTATTGAAAGGCAACGTTGTAGTAAGATATATGAGGTGCTCCAAGCACCATTAAAGATAAAATTCTTAACATGTGCGTTTAAAATAGGGTGCATATTAGCAAGAATGTTAAGCATATCCACTATAGGATGAGAGATCCAAGTGTCAGTCCAGAAGATAATCTTGCTACCATCACCAATATTCCGACAAACATTATCCATCACAAAAGGTATATGATCTCTTAATCGGGATCAAAGTGAAGATTGAATATGATAAGTAGGCTTAAAAACACTCCTGATTCGAGTTTTAAGCAGCATGGCCATATGCTTATCAATAGAGACCATCTCCCAACACAACTTGAGCATCAAAGCTTTATTGAGGGATTTTATAGACCTCAATCCAAGCCCACTCGCTTCCACAAGGCTACAGACCTTGTGCCAAGCCACAATGACAAGTTTATGAGTGTGGATTTTTCTAGACCATATGAAATTTCTATCCCCTGATTGAAAGTATTCAAAAGAGCCTTAAGCCAAGAATAGATTTGTAATGAGTAGATTAACATTATATAAATAACACTCTGAACCAACTTCAAACGCCCCAATGGAAAGTAAAGACCAATTTTAGGAAGAAAGCTTAAGTTTGACCTTATCCATGATTGATTGAAAGTGAGCTTTCGGAGGCTTCTCTTTAAATAAAGAAAACCTAAGATATGTGAAAGGGAAGTGATCAACACCAAAACTCAGAATAACAGTGATATCACTGAGACGCCAATTAGGAATACCACCAACGTAAAATTTAGACTTATTTTTACTCACTAGCTAACCTGTAGCTTGACCATATAGGTAAAATAATTGCATAATATGTTGCAAGAACTTCTAGAACAAGAGCTTAGATACCTCTACTAAGAACTTCTTCAGCGATGCAGAGAAGAAGAAGGGAAACCAGATCGCCTTGCTTGACTCTCATTTTATAAGAGAAGTAACCAACTGCATGACCATTCACCGAAATACTGAGTTTAGCCAAGAGAAGAATAACATTAATTCAATTACAAAAATTCAAGTGAAAACCAAATTTCGTCAATACTTTGAGAAGAAATCATGAATTCAAATTATCAAAAACTTTTTTAATGTCATTTTTAAGAGCAATGTTCCCGCTAAAACTTTTCTTGTCTAACATATTTATGGGCTCAGAAGCCATCCCAATGCAGTCTAGAATGCTTCTGCCTTTAATAAATCCACGTTGATGCAAAAAGATAATTTTAAGAGCAATCCAAGCAAGTATATTCGCAATCATGAGAGAATGAAGTTGTAATGACGCTTTCAATTAAAGAATTATCAACACACGCATTTGTGGATGCAAATAAGTTTGAATAAAATTAAAGAACATGATCCTTAATAGCAGTAATGTCTTCTATAATGACATTGTATTGTCTAAGCATGAATTGAATTTGATTCAATATTTTTTATTATTCTAATTTACTTCAAATTTGATTGAATTTTAATTTACTTCAAATTTGATTGAATTTTAATTTTTACAATTCAATCACACTATTTTCTTGTGTAAAATTATTATTTCTATTTGAAACAATTAGTTGAAATACCATATCAAATTTTCCGTAGCGATATTGAAATAGATATCTTTAATCTTTATTAGTACTACAATTCTATCATTTGATGTACATTTTTTATCATTATTATTGATGAAAAACATTCTTTTTATATTTTTCATCATTATACTATAATAAGCTGTTATCATCTATAAACGCATCTAACATAAATAAGTTGTTTTCTTTTTTTGACTAACATAATTAAGTTGTTATCATCTATAAACTTATCTAATCATAAACTTACCAAATATATAGGATATAGTATAGGTTTTTATGGTAAAAATAATATTTCTTATTAAAATAATTTTGT
>JBBPBR010000001.1:41627188-41642006 GCA_037974775.1 Cicer pinnatifidum | reverse complement strand
AAAGGGAAAAAAAAAAGCATAATAAGAAAATAAAGCAAAAAAAACACAATTAAAAAACAAAACTCAGCATCTCCCATCAAACAAACAAAAAAAAAAACAATATCACAATTCTTAAACACCAACTGAAACTCAACTCGCCGGAAAACGCACCCGGAGTTTCTCCTCAGCCGCCACAAACACCGACCAACTCGTCCACAAGGTTTTTCTTCTAATTACATTCATAAATTTAATTTTTCAACATAGATTAATTTGTATATAAGTTTCTGACCTAAGATCAATTAATTGGTTCCATTTGTTTAGGTTTAGGTGATTTCATGGCAGGCACTGGGTTACCATCATTAGGTCGTGTAAAGCTCACTGATTTAGTTCCATCAGAAGGGTTACCCACTGATTCATATAAAATTTCAGTTTCAATTTTATCACAGTCACTAGCTCAATTTTCTGCTGTAATTATTCAGTTTCCATCAACTGATGCTGCTCTTTTAAGATCTGGTTTAGAATCGGCTCGGTTGTATTTTCATCAAAGAGAAACATATCCACCTCATGATATAATTCATAATACTAATAGTAATGATGATTCTCATGATTGGTGTAAAACTTCTGGTTACTATGCTGATTCGAGTTTATGGCAAGAAATGTATGATTATAGACCAGGTTTAACTCCTTTAGAACCGAATAATTCGATTGAGCTGCCTCCGGCGGGGTTGTCTGATATTTTTGGTTTATTTGGAAAGGCGGCGAGGGATATTCTTGATGCGATTGGCTTTCATTTGAACTTGCGGAGTTCTCCGTTTGTAGAGATATTGGATAATGTTCCATTGAGAAATCGGGAGATTTCGTCTTCGGTTTTGTCTGTTTGTTGTCATGCTAGGCCTTCATTTCAAGGGCAGCAGCAACATCATAATATAGTTAGTCAAGAGGATGGTCAGTTGCTTATGTATCCTGATAATGATCATGATCATCAGGTTGATAAAAGCTTGATATCGCTTGTTAAGTCCGATCGGGCGGGTTTACATGTTCGAGATTATCAAGGTCGGTGGATTCTTGTGGATGGTGATTTGGGGCCTCAAGAAGCTGTTGTTTATCCTGGGCTTGCTCTTTATCAAGCAACAGCTGGATATGTAAACCCTGCGTTGCACAAAACCGAGATTAATATGGAGGCTAATATGTATGGCAGGTGTTCTTTAGCGTTCAAACTTTTGCCTAAATCGATGACTAGTCTTGATTGTTCGGAAATGAGAGCGGCAGGTTATGGAATTGAAGCTCAGTTTCAGCTTCCTGTTCCTGTGGATGATTTTATGCAAAGATCTCATCCAACTGATAATCTTTTTAACAGACCTGCTTTCCAGTGCTTCAATTTCCAACCAACACATGACGGTATGTTATTGTAATTACAATTATACTTGGAATTTGATTCATTATTGTAGGCCAAATATTCTTCAAAACTGAATTTAATAACATACTTGATTTTGAATTGTGCCCATGTTGGTTTCCAATTGCTACAGGCTTTCTAGAGTTTTGATGAAAATATAATTTGGAAGAAATATTATCATTTCTTACCGTAAGAATCTTTGCATGTTCAATGTGATCAAGCGAAAACAAGTTTAATACATCCGTTCCTCCAGTCACGGGAAGAAATATGATGAGAAAATTGAAAACTTAATGAATGCTAAACCTTGTTGTGCTCCTAACATAAGTCATCTTAGTTACTAGAGAAAATGTACCATCATAATCATGGCCATACGCTTTAGTGTCCCTTTCACAACTGGGCGCAATTTAAGACAGTCAATTTAATCATCTAGGCAAAATGGCCAACCTTCACATCATATTCCCATAAACAACCTAAAAGTCTAAAACTGCTTTTGCTGGCCGGGGGAAGAGAAAGTAAGTCCTGTGTGCTACTACTATCCTTACAAGCAATATATGATCACTCATGGATTGTCTCCAGCTTAAGTGAGAAAATGACTTATAATTTTAGGAAGTGGAATAGAAAACAAGCTAGACATAAAAACATAGAACGATGTTGACAAATGATGGATACTCGGGAACATATAAATTGGACTAGTAGATAGAGTACCTTTCCAAAAAAATTCATCACATAACTCCAAATGCAGGACCACTGACATGCCTGGTTTGTTTGCGAAGAACTGTAGCTTATGCTTATTGTTTTCTGATATTTGAAATATTAAACTTAGATGCCTGTATTTGGTAGTTCTTGAAATTTTTCATTGTTTCCTTTGATTGTATTGATGTTGAAGTAGTGTCAGTTGTACTTTGAAAGTAGTCCTTAGTGGAAAGTTTTTAACGGCAGGTCCTTGGATCGATGAAATGCTGGTACAGGATCTATGAAGACTTTGATACGGAGGAGGAAGCAAAATTCTAAAAGCAAACCTCTGCCTCCTTCCAAGAGGTTAAGGCTCGAGGCACAGAGAGTTTTGAAAGAAAGAGTCCAAGACATTGCAGATAAGAAAGGCATCAAGCTGCGCTTCTGTAATCTCAAGGAATGTGAAAGTCACATTCACACCCTAGACAGCCCATGTGCAAATATACGAATGGAGATAGGGTGGCCACCTGGAGTACCATTCGTCCATCCCCATGATTTGCCTAATAAGGCGAAGCTGGGATTTCTTGAGGCATATGAACCTGGTTGGACAGAAGCGCATCAAAACATCGACAGGCTAGTCAACACTTCAATATCTTTAATTGTAACTGATAACTATCTTTTTGCAAGTTTCATGTCCATATGACCATGAATATTCTAGTTTGTATCTATATATCTGCCAAGTCCAATAGTTGTGAATTGCGTGTGATGTATGCAAAAGTTTAGGATATGCATATTTTGTTTTCAGGGTAATGGAAAGGTTAAGGGAAGTTGCATCTCAAATGCTCATTAATTATTAATTCACATTATTGTAATTAACAGAATTCTCTTCACCACCTAATGCATTTGATTCTGCAGAATTACACTTTCAGTAAAAAATTATAATTCTTTTTGGCACATCAAAAGGACGTAGAATCAGAACAAATGTGGTCGTATAACTGTGACATTCATTGCCTAGATTTACGGAGGCCTCTTAGAATTGTGCAGAATAATATTATTGTGATGCAGTGAATTTTGTTTGTTTCAGGTCCATTTAAGTCTGGGAAGTTTGCGGTCTATTATATTGTTTATGATTAACTTAACAATTAAATTATGTTTTCTTTCTGGTGATATTAACATAATGTACATATTCTGATGTGTGCAGGAATCAGTCCCCCTGATATCCAACATATGGACAACATGTGATCAAATTGTGAAGGTCTTATGAGGATAGGCCTATAGTTCTCTGTTGGCCTCTGAACCTATTTGTGGCTAGGTTTTTGAGTATATGCATGTCTTTATATATATGCCATCGTGCAGCCTTTGAAGAAAATGAAAGAAAGACGCATGCTGAATAGAAGTGCAAGTAGATGTTCTATTGTAGATGTCTTAGAACCTGTTAAGATTATGAGACGCCGATCCAATCAAATTGGAGAGTATACTCAGCTGGACTTGAATGCTCAAGCTGATGGAGGTCTTACTGTCCAAATCCAGAATCTATAAAATGAAGAAAAGACGACAGGTTATAGAATAATCGTGAGCTCCTCTTACTCAGCCGAGATTATGCACAAATCGTCTAATTTGGCCTGGAGGAATGCAATGACTGTCAGCAGGTCTCTGTAGAAAGAAAGGCATTCAATTTGTGTGAATATGGATACCATAGCTTTATTTGATGAAGTAGCATTCCAGCATGCTTTGTTAGTTTAGTGTCTTAGCATTATGAAAATATATTTCCGTACAATGCTATGTGAAAATGTGGCTTAATATGTTTTCTTTTGCTGTTTAATTATAATTGTAAAGAAAAAAAGCCCACCTGCATACCATCCATCAACCAAGTGGTGTAATCTCTTCGTAGCTGGGAAATTTGGTCAGAAAATATTTTCGCAGTTGAAGAACTACTTTATTCTCATTTATGCTTATATGAAAGAAAAAAGTGTGCCAGAAGCTAAAAGAAATTTGTGGCAGTGAAATGAACAATAAACAAGTTTGTTTCTAGGTTAAGTTGACAGTTACACGCACTGATAAGATTTAAAAAATTCAAATTGGTCAAATTATTCTTAACATCATGTCAAAATTTCAAGCTTTATGTAGACATATTTCAACTGAGTTTACATAAAAGCAGTAGAATAAAGTTTGTGTAAACATACTTAAACTAAATATGTATTAATTTATTTGAATTGGTTTATGTAAATGTAGTAGAATTGAGTTTGTGTAGGATCTAGAAACTCAAAATTTATTAGTAGTATATGAACTCATAATATGAATTGAGTTTACTTAAATTTATGTCAATTGAGTTTAAGTAAAATTTAAAAAAAACTCATAATTTACAAACAGTATGTGAACTAAATTTATTTAAATATACTTAAACTAAATCGAGATAAATATATTTGAATTAAATTTATATGAAATTTAGAAATTCAAAATATATAAGTAATACGTAAATTAAGTTGACATAAATATACTTCAAGTGAATTAGTAAAGTATTGCCTGAGGTTATATTCATTTGCATAAAGTAAATTTCTGACTAAACATAGATCTAATTAAACTGATTTTTTTCTAAATAGAGTTTATGTAAATTCTAAAAATTCAAAATTTACGGGGTAATTTGGTATTATGTTAATTAAATAGTAGAAATGGGGGTGTAAGTAGGAAGGTGAAGGGGTGTAACTAGCCGTTTTCTTTTTCGATAGGTAAACATCTAATTTTATAGGATTTTAATTCATGAGTTAAGTTAGATTTTAAAAAAATAAAATAAAATCATTATACCAAATTTTATCTTCTGTTTTTTTATTCCATTACTTGTATTAAAAAAATAAAATAAAATCATTATACCAAATTTTATCTTCTGTTTTTTTATTCCATTACTTGTATTATTATTTTGGTCGAAATTCCACTACTTGTATGAATCGTGTAGTGCTCTACCAGCTTTTTGTCTTATTTGTAATGTCTTGTGCAAACTTCTATTACTATACTTTGTAATGACTATTAGGCTTTGATTGGTACGTGAGAAATTAAGACGAGAGAATAAACGAAGAAATACAGTATTTTTTCTGATTGGTATTGCAAAGAAAAAGAGAGTATATTACTATGGGGTCCAACCGTTTTTTCTTCTCTCCGCTCCTACGAAGAAAGAGGAGAGAATACGTGAACTTTTTGTGTTTTCCTTATTTGTCCTTCTCTCTTTTAACATATGCACTTTTTTTTAATATGCAGATTTTTCTTTTTAACTTCATTTTTCTTGTGGTTACATTTCTTATGGTATAATAATGCAGTTCATTTATGATAATTTTTACTTAGCAATCTTTGCACTCGTTCTGTGACCTAGGTTTTACCATTGTTCTTCTTTTGTAATAATTATTAAATCAATTTAAATAACTAATTCAATAATTTACTTGAATTAGTTCAAATGATTTATTTAAAATTAAAATTAATGAATTTATTATATGAAAATATTGTAATTAATTAATTTTAAAAAGAAATTAAATTTAAATATATTTTTTCAGACATATCAACTAAATATCAAATTCATGACCAAATAGTTAAGAGACTCAAACATCTACCATTTGTGTCACACGTCACACCACGTTGACATTTCAAAATAAATATTTTAGACAACAATAAACAATTCCAAACTATACCAAATAAATTTAGATAGATAGATTCACAATTTCAGTTGAGAAATACAAACAATTCTAATCTACGTTCCTAGTTTACAACCTTCTATCCATACCCCATCTATTACAACTTTCTTAGTAGAAATACCATGCTAAAAAAGAAAGAAAAAAATTAAATGCATTGAATTGATTGATTATGTCCTTTTCCTTTCTGCAATGGAATGAGCCTTCCTTCTTCACCCAAAAAAAAGTCTTGTGTGGATAAGTGTATAGAATTGTTTACATCATACAGTAAACAGACCGAAACCGGCAGCGACTATTGGTCTTCTCAAAGCTATCTCAATTGATCGACTTTCTGCATCGTCGAATGAATAGTAGGTTTTCCTCAACCGCGAAATGGTGGTTGATTTTCGAAAGGCAGCTCTACCGCTGTTGCATTAGCATAAAACTCTTCCAAATTATAGAACTCTCTTTGTGGGGGAAGAAATATGTGGACAACAACATCACCTGTGTGATGAATCAAGAAACAATCATAAGGCAAACCTGGATCAGAGAGTATTCATAAACACGGCTGACAAACAATCTGGATATCTCAGCAGAAGACACATGGACTACAATTCAATGCGGCTATAATAAATCATAACTTTTATATAGAATTAATATAAAAACATAAATCTTAAATCAAAAGAGAGAACTAATATTTAAAGTTAACACGAGTCATTGTAGATATATAATAAAATGACACCATTAACCTTATTTTTGTGGTATGATAATCTCCATTGGTATAATAGTTCAAAAAAAAAAGGTGAACAAAATTGTAAATACAACTAGAAGCATCCTAGGTGTTAGTAAGAAGTGTCCGACATGGATAGATACTACAACATATGGTTATTGTTTTTTATGTTTCCTTGCCTACATCCATTGCACTTGTGAACTCTCATTGTGAATGCAGATAAATGTCAGATCAGTGTAGTCAATTGCAGAAAATAGTGGTTTTGTTTAAATTCCGCCACACAACAGTCTATAGCACCACTTTAGCTGCTATAAAACAATGCATACTAAATATTATATTGCGGAACGAAACAATGGTGATTTGTTCAAATTCCACTACGCTATAGTGTTATAGTGCTGCTATAGCCGATTAGCCGCTATTTGACAACATCGTCAGATATAGACTATTATAAGGTTTTGGTAGGAATCAAAGAGGGGGAGAATCATGTTGAGCTATTATGTTGTATTTGTGCTTCTGGTTATGCATCTTGTTAGAGTATAATGTAAAATTTCAACATGTCTTTGCTGGTGAATCTTTGGTAGATCTTCTAGAAGTACAATAGGAAACTTCAAGGGATTTTCTTCAAATAAAATGCAAAGAAGTACAGGGCTCTACTATTGTATCGTAAAATCACTCACCAAAGTCCAATAGGGTCCATGAGTTGGGTTTTGTGTCCCCATTTGGAATTTTACCATATTTCTTTTCAGCTCGATCTCTAATTCTTGACCTAAAATTCAATATAAATACAATTAAATATATATCTTTCTTTTAGCAAAGTAAAAAGAAAATCCTCAAGGATTGCTAGATAAACATAAAAAGATCAATGACAGGTCGCATACCCGATAGCATCAATTTGGGGACGAGAAAATGCAGTAGCTATGATAAAAAATCGAGTCCAGTAAACGAGTGGCTTCACAAACAATACCTTTATATCCCCTGCCTTAACCTCACTTGCAACTGTGGCCATTTCCACAGCAACTAGATGCACACAACAGTTTACACTCAACAATTAGATAGTGATTGATTGATACACAAAAGTATAACTCTCTCTCAAGTAGATTTGTATAAACAGAAATTGAACAAGTTTTGATAACTGTTGAACAAATACAATTACAAAGAATTCAAGATTTTAGTCATTTTACAAACAAGAACAAAAACTAATCTAGATAGTATGTTTATATTCGAAGGAAAACAAATAAACAATATGATCTTACAGAAGGAGGATTGCATGGCACTGAACCCACGTGTACAGAGAAATCAAACAAACATAAATCAATGAAAAGAAATGATCAGTCTTGGGAAAAACAGTTCTAGTTTTTGTTCTTAGAAAACTACCCTAAGATAATTTAACATCAACAATTATTCTTTTTACTAGGTAGAGTCGGTTACATGAGTCATACAACAACATTATGTACCAGTTCTTCTGAGACCACTAAATTCTAAATTCCTTTCCAAGAATCCCAAGTGTAATTTAACATCCTTTAGATAGTCTGAAAGATTATTCTTCTTAAATTTAAGAAGAAACCTAACATAAGGCACAAAAATATTCAAAATGACATATTGCAAAAACAATGTGAACAACGTAGAAGCAAATTAATTAACAAAAATTCTTATCAGCTTACATGATAGGCTTTCAGCATCATCGTCAATCTCTGCGCTTGCAGGCTTTTGGTCTTTTCTCTTATATACCACTTTTCCATAATTATTTAATAATTCATCATACATATCATCGGTATCTTCTTCACCTACATCCTGCCAATTATATGGTTTATTATGCACCATTAATGAGGATTGTCAGTCACACACAAAAAAACGTGACAAAGATTACAATAATCTTTACATTTGAATTGAATGGCAAAGCTGACAGTTGAAATTTACACTAGATTGAACCAGAGTGATTATAAATTTATTCGGCACACAAATAATAAATAAAATGACTAACACAAACCCTTAAAAGGACTAGATTCTATTCTCAGTTTTAGTTGTTTAAATTCAGGTCTCTAAGAGTCAACATTAACCAAAGGATATGAGATTGATGAAAAAATAATGAAGATTTCTAGACACTATATCATCCCACTGTCTGTGGATGACAGGTAAAAAGGAGAGGAATGGGAAAAAGTTCTGTTGTTTGGGAGTTTAAAACTCATAGGAACTCATGGAGATCTATCATACATCTGAATAAAACCAATGTTTTAAAAACCTAATCGGACAACAAACATGTCAGAGACCTCTGAGTCGTGGTTCAACTACTTTAAACCGCTCAAATTGGGACAAAACCGTGATCAAACTACCAAAATAACCGAACCATAGTTATTAGTTTACATTACAACCTTCTCTCAAACTACCAAAATAACCTTCTCTCGGTTAATACTTTAAAGTAATTAGTTTACATTATGTTATACTTCAATATTAACAAACAAATATTGTATGAGTTTAATAGAGATGCATTGTCATTATCAGTATAAAATGGTTTTACACCGACATCCAATTACAATCCATCATATTGCCATGTAAGCCTTTATTATAACCATACTTTAAAAATAACTGCAAAATACACTATGTTTATTGGTCGTCGACAGAGCAAGTCCTCTTTGCTCATATGTATAAAATTGTGTTTAGATATGTACCTAAGCAAAAGGCCTTAAAACATCTTATTCTGAATCTATACACATATATGATAAAATTTGAATATATGACAATGGATTTTATCAAAGAAAAACAACTATATAGGAAAAGGGGTTCCTCAAGGTTATCTAAATTGCATAAATGAACATATTATATGTTAAAGAATGCTTTCAAAACTCTCCACTTTCCATAGAACCCAAAATATATCTAAAGTGAACACACAGAATATAGTTTTGAAGAAAAGAATAAAACTGTTGCAACAATATGAAATTATACCGAGAAAGAATTGTCCTTGGCTTCTTTACCGAATGCAAAGCTCAAAAGTGAGTTCCTCTTGTTTAAATTCAAACCATTGATGCTGTGCCGTTGTAAAGGAAGAACACTTTTGGACAAACTACTGAAAACCTTTCTGGGTTTTGAAGAATACTTGGTTTCGGGATGACCCATTTCGCCGGAAAAGGAGGCCGGAACACCGGGTCCGGCGAGGGATAGGAGAGTGGAAGACGGAAGCATTTTGTCGCGGCAAAAAAAGAGATATTTACGAAACAGAAAGATAGCGAAATGAAATGAGAAGCACGATTGGAATATTATTTATTAATTTTGGGTAAACTACTATTTTAAAGGAACACCTTTACATATATTAAAATATAATGTAAATTAGTATGTTTAAATTATAAAAAAAATTGCAAAATTGATGATTTAACATATAATATAAAATTTAATATTATAATAATAATAATTTTAATTTATTTATATATATTTAAATAAGTTAGACTAATAAATCAAATAGATTTATCTTATAAAGATGTAAATTTTATCATAATTAATTCTAACAAACGTGAGGTTCAGATTCGTACATATTATAAGACGTCTAGTTGAGCTATAACTTAAGAATCATAATTTGTATAGCTAACATAACTAGTGGTTATATATATATATTCTTGTTGATGGTTCATGGTTAGTTGATATAACAAGATATTCCAAACTCATTCATGTTTCATTGAATGCAATTAACAATGATTTTATATGCCAAAATTTTAAAAGAATTTAATTTTTATGTATTGTCATTATATCACAATCATTCATGAACATGATTTTATATCGTCATACCTTTAGATATATTTTGCATTGTCATAAGATCACAATTATTCATAAACATGACTTTATAAGTAGTTATGGTAAAAATTAAACATCTATAATGATTTAATAGTTGTGACATGACTAATAATGTAAAAACTTTTTATGCTAATAATATATATGAATTAAATTTATTTAAAATTTATATTTAGTTATTTTCATTTGAAGCACTTTTTGATTTTTTTCAAAAATTGATTATTCTTTACTAAGTTTTTTAGTCCTCGCAATTTTAATCCAATTCAATTTAGTCTATTGACAAAATTAAATACTCAAATTAGTCTTTAACAATTTAATATAAATGACATATTAGTATCTCTATTATTCCACTAGCATCACCGCTAAATTTACCAAATGCACTAACTTATCTCTCATATAAAATTAACAAATAGTAATTTAAATATTAAATTTAAATTTAAAGGATCAAATTCGGTAGAATTAAAATTATGATGGAGTAAACTGATTATCATGGCAAGTGACTTGTCGGGTTAATTTAGACAAAGTAGATGGTTTATGTTACCCATGATTGGTGTCTATGAGATATTGCAAGTGATATTTGATTTCTTACTATTGAGATGAAAGCTTGTCCTTCAGTATAAGGTGCATTGCAAACCTACATGTCAATCTATCTTATTGCCTCAACTGTCTTTCTAGCTAAATGTACATGGCTAAATTGAAGTTTAGCATGGTTAAATGTGTCCCATGCTAACACTTGTCCCTAATAGTAGTTTCAAAACCACTAGGTTTAGAATCTACCAAATAGAGTGTTCGAATAAAGTTTGGTTGCACATGTGAAGGTTCTAATGTAGAATTGATTGATTGAATTGGTATAACAACGTATGTCTGACATTGGTACTCTGACTAGCCCTGTACGATTGTGGTGGCTAATATATTTGAATTTCTCTTAACTCCTATTTTTCAAATTTGTTATACCTCGTTATGGAGAATAAATTTGACAATATCCGCCAACTGTTGAGATACTTAATACATGATGTCATGTATTCCCATATTTATCTATTGTCTAATAAATGATGTATTCATTCCGATTGGTTGTTTAAGTTGATCAATTGTGGGTGATGAAGTCAACTTTGTTGGAAGAGTGGTGTTGATAGGCATTTGCTTAGGTCTGGAGTGGATTAGGTCTTGAAGGACTTGTTTTCTATCATTATGAAGGACCTTATTAAGAGGCTACTTACTATCTGGAGACCCCCAAAAGTACTAGTACCTAACTATCTAGTATTAATAATACTTTGTATTTCTTTGACTATTTCCATATACTCCATCTTTTATCACAGAACAAACATCATGCACACATTTCCATCCTTCTCTCTTTACTATCTCCCATAACCCTTCGTCTTTCCACACACAATCCTTCATTTTCTTTTCCAGATGTTCATGATTTATATAATAGAGGAGGCCATTGTGCAACATTGTTCATAGGAATGACAACTAGATCCATACCCAGTGGGTACCCGCAAAAAAAAAACTCACAATAAGTAGGGTAAAAACCCGCATAATGGATAGGGGCACGATGACGGAGACAGATAATTACCCGCAAAATTAAGCGGGTATGAGTGCAGGTACGGATACTATAGTATCCACCCCGCCCCGCACCTGCACTTATACAAATATATTATATATTTATTTATTATATTAATGTTTAGTTTAACTAATTGTTTTCCTTTATGTGTTAATATCTATTAATATCATTGGACCATTACAATATTTATAATCAAATCAAAAGATAAAACGTTTGCAAATTTTTTAAGAATTTGATTATGATGAATAGTTAAATAATTGTGACTTTATAACTAAGAGTTATATCTTATTAGTCGTGTCTTTATAATTATACTTGCAACTTCTTATCAATTGTTTTTATTGATCTCAAATAATATTGTCGTAAGACTTGCAACTTCATTAAATGTTATTATGGATATTTGAATGTGTATTGTAACGAGTGTTCATTTGAAATATTTTGAGTTAGAAAATATTTTGATTTATAATACTTTATGATATTTGAATTATTTTTAAATTCAATCACAAAATAATATTTATTTATCGACATATTTTAGTTAAAGTGTGAGTAATGAGTATGGGTACGGGCACTTAGGTACTCAGAGGGTAAGGGTACGTGTATTAAAGTTGATACCCAATAAAGTACGGGCACGGGTACGGGTATTTTTTTAAATTGTGGGTACGGAATGGATACTATAGTACCCTACCCATTGTCATCCCTCCCTAATTGTTCAACTGACCATTGCATGAACAAAAAAGAAGAAATGCAACATTTTCTTCAAATATGGTAAAGGGGCGCAAGATTTGTACAAGTTTTTACCTTCACTTCAATGTACGAGTTTTTACTTGGTATTTTTTTTTTTCATGTAACTACTTGTAAAATTAATAATAATAATAATAATAATAATAATAATAATAATAATAATAATGATGATGATAATAATAATAATAATAATAATAATAATAATAATAATAATAATAATAATAATAATAATAATAATAATAATAATAATAATAATAGTAGTAGTAAGATTTTGCATTTCTTTTTCTTTAGTTTTGTTCGGTGAAAAAAATCTTTGCATGTGTAACTAAATACAAATATGATACTTCTTTCTCTTTTTTTCAGTGTACATTCTAAATTGAACATACCCACCCATGATGTCTCAAACCCGCCACCTACTGAAATTGATGCCTCAAAACGAATGATATTGAGTAAGTAATTTTCTTTATTAGGTTGTTTTTCGGATGAAGGTATTCAGTCCGAAATCGATTGTACTCCCAATGTCCTCCCTTACTATTAATATTTTAGCAATAATAGAAATGCATACGCCAAATGTAGTTGTGTCTTGGTGAACTGAATTTTTCTATTCAATTTACTTGTAGGCCTCCAAGACATGTCAAATTTGTTTGCGAACTTGAATGCTTATTGTGAAGTCGGCTAAAAAAGCTCTCAACAAATGATTCCATTTTTTCAAATAATTATGTCGAGGAAGGAACTTTGTCCTTCAATTGTAGGTTCCTTAACTACTTAAAAGAACATTATGTGATACAATGAAAAATGTTTGCTAACTAAGAGCTAACCAAAACATAAGTGCGATAAATTGCAAATAAAATATAGATGTTTGATTCCTTTTAGGGTATGATAGATTCAACGAATGAGAGGTGAGGCGATAATTTTTTAATGGTTTTATTTTAGTTCAAGAGGAGATGATATATTTATAATAGATTTTATGTTATATTTTATGATATATTTTTAATATATTTTATGTTGAATCAAACACATATAATTTAAAATAATACCTCACCCCACCTCCCTCATGGACCAAAGACTTTTAATGATAATTACAATGACTATTTATATACTGAGGGTTGAGATCTAAGTCCTATCAACCACATCCATTGGGCAAGTAAAACCCGTGTCTTAATTGTTCCAATCGACTATCTTTGTGTGAACGTGTTTGATGTCGCGTGGTTATCTTTTGAGATACAATTCTCAAGTTCACTCGAATCACATTAATGCTCGCGTGCATTATTCTCTCTCGATCATGATTCCTAACTTGTTCACTAGTGTTTTTCGAGTTTGGATCTTCTCACTACTCAGATGGTCCATTTATGAGAGAGAAATAGAGAAAAAAAGCAAAAAAATACATTTAATATTTTAATTATTAAATCTTTTATCTCTTATAAATTGATTATAGACTGTTTCTCTCATATAAATTAGACTATCCAGTACTTGAAGTATCTAAACTCATCACTAAACTAAAAACTTGGTTATTATCAAGTTATCAATTCAAATCAATTTTTCGACTATATTTTTTTTTATAGACAAGTAATACCGTTATGTTAGTTTTTCAAATTTGAATTCCTTTCTACTTAAATTTCTTTTAGTATCCTTTAAATCATCAATCCAAATTTTAAAGAAATAAAATAATATTTAGGATATTTGACAAGATTCTCGTTCTCCTTAATTAATTCCTAATTATTTTATGATTACCTCACTTGTTTTTTATTCAATTTAATATTTTATTGGACTTGTCATTTTTCGAGGAACAATTCAAAATATTTAAGACATAATCAAGAGCTAAAGCACTTTATTTAAAAGATTAATTTCAAATTATGGTGGGCATATTTGGAGAATATAATAACGTGTGGGTGTATTTAAGAAAGGTGGGAGAATACACCACATGAATTACCATAAAAACATAATAACGAGGAACCGCGACAATCAATTATATTTAAAAAACAAAACTTATTGTATTATTATTATTATTTTTTTATGTAGAAGAAATGGTAAATATTATTATAAATTTATACAATTGCAAATCTCATATCAGAGCCGGTCCAACAAAAAATAAGCTTAAAACAAATTTTACAATGATGACTTTTATAAGAATAACGATGACTTTTATCATAATCAATTTCAATTAACATTTACTAAAATAGAATAAAAAGTGTTAAATGAGATTACTAATTTTTTTTTTATCTGAATCAAGATGATGTTATTTATGAACTACTGATGTTATTAGTTTTTTTTTGAAGTCAATACGAGGCTATAAACTAATGCACTTATATAAAGTC
>JBBPBR010000001.1:41597105-41626530 GCA_037974775.1 Cicer pinnatifidum | reverse complement strand
TCTTATCAATGATATGTCATAAATAAAAGTCATTTAAAATATGCGGTATGAATTTTTAAAAAAAAAAATAAGAACTAAAATTGATAACAAAAAATTATAAAAGATCAAAATCAAAAGTAAATAAATAAAAATTTCTAAAATTGACTATTCTTATTTGACTAAAAAGCTATTTAGTTTGTCACAAAGCAATCCAATTTAGTCCTTGATACACAAATTTTCATAAGAGAAAAGACAAATTAATTCCTCTATTACTCCACTAGCACCTTTACTAAGTTTAAGAAAAAATCAATTTATCCCTCGTATAAAATTATTAAAAACTAATTTAAATGTTAAATTTTATCAAGGACTAAATCAGATGAAATTGTAATTGGATCAGTAGTCTTATTTATTTATTTTAAAATTGAATATTTTTAATTTTGAATGAATAAAATTAGATTATTTATAAAAAAGAAGAGAAACAAAGAAGGAATGAAACATATAGCCCGAAACCCGTGAAACCGAAAACCCAATAACCCATTTGGTACTCTAAACGCAAGAACAAAAAAAACCTAGCCACCCCAAAGAACCTCAAAACTTTTTACACTACCAACAAATTTCGATCGAAGAGGCTCTTCTTCTCACAAAGCCCTCTTCTTTCGTATCTATTTCTTTCAACAAATTTCGTTACTCTAGCTGCTCTACTCACCCACTTTCAAATCCCACTAATTGGTAATCCTTATTTTTAATTTTTTTTAATTTTTACTTTATATTTTATAAATTTTTATCTTCCATTATATACCCAACACTTTGATGTTTGTCAAATTTCAGCTTTTTATTTATTATTATTATTATTATTATTATTATTATTTTTGTGAACCATTCATAATTTGTTTCATCTGAGCTTTCTTTCTGATTCTTATGGTGTTAGATTTTGATATGTTCATGCTACTAATTTGTATTTTTCTAAGCTGCATATGATATGAATTAATATAGGTAAAGGGTTTTATTAAAAACTGTAAGTTAACGAATCAATCTATAAATCTCTTAAATCTGAAGGGGCTTCTGTGCACCTTTTCCTTATATAATTTTTTTTTATATGCAGTGATACAGAAGAATAATCAATGTCTATTTTTGGTCATTCTGGAATTTGTTTTTTTTTTAATTGTATAGAAACTTGTAATCATGCATTTTTTTACTTGATGATGGTTTGCAATACAATAGACACAGGAGAAATAGGTTTCTTGTCACATTTATGTGCAAGTTTTTAACAAAAAATTGTTGAGTATGTACATGTTTATTGTCTTCTAATATGTGCAGGTAGACTGAATAATTTAATACCAAACATTGTTCCATAAACTGGTTTTTTTTAACTCAATTAATGTTTTTATTGGAAGCAGCAGCCAAAATGTCGCGGAAGGGGTTGATGGAACAAGACCTGAGTAAGTTGGATGTGACAAAGTTGCATCCCCTTTCTCCTGAAGTCATATCCCGACAAGCTACTATTAATATTGGTAATATTTTTTTCCCTAAAAAATTCATCTAATTTAATATTTTTCCAGGCATATTTTCAGATTTGCTTTGGGCACATTAGAATATCAACAAGTTTCTCATTAAAAATAATGTGTAAGCTTAATTTTCATTGATGACTGTTAATACTGATGGGTATTAAAATTTATTATTGCAGGAACCATAGGTCATGTGGCACATGGAAAGTCAACAGTTGTGAAAGCAATATCAGGTGTTCAGGTATGCCTTTTTTGGTAGTGTTTAACTGTATATTTTAATCTGTAAATGTTTAGTTTCTGGTATTTGGTGTTCTAGTAATATTGTTCGTGTCTTCGTGATGAAACTATTTTCACCAAGGTGAATTGTTTCAAACTGGAAGTATTTAGCATATTACTCATTGTCATAACTCGTAAAGATTATTGCCAACCCTTTATATTTTTTTCAATCAAAGTACTAGCTCGGTACATGAAATTTGCGAAATTGTAGTTGCCATAGAATTAAGAAGTGTGGTTGTTTCAATATATGAATTTTAGTTTAGCATAGATACATTGTGTAATTAGATTCATTTGCTTAACTATCTGGTATGTTGAAGTCCCCTCCCCACAGAAGTGATTGTCTTCTCATAGTGGATTGGTAATATTCAGATGGATTGAATTTTTTATCCCTTTCTCTTTGCATTTTCAGTTGTAAAACGGATAATAGATAGCCATGCATTATGTATTTTCATACATTTCAGAGCTTTGATAATGGATAGTTACGCTGTTGACCTCTGTTATCCCATGAATGTTTTGCAGACTGTGCGTTTTAAAAATGAGTTGGAGCGTAACATTACAATCAAGCTTGGGTATGCAAATGCAAAAATATACAAGTGTGAAGATGAACGGTGTCCAAGGCCTATGTCCTACAAGTGGGTATTTATTTTAATTTTGCTATTTTAATTTTAGGGCATTTCATCTTTTGGTTATATGATCAATTTTTTTCTGCAGAGCTTATGGAAGTGGAAAGGAAGATAATCCTATGTGTGATGTACCAGGGTTTGAAAATTCCAAGATGAAATTGCTGAGACATGTTTCCTTTGTTGATTGCCCAGTAAGATCCTGAACTATCATTTGTTATTTAAGGATGTTTTATGACAGTTTCACTTGATTTTGGATATATAATGTCGGGGTTATTTACTCATATGCTCATGCACATTTGGTTTTACTTATATTTTCCCTTGTAATTGTTTTCTCTCCTTAGCATATTATCTTTCAATTCTTTAATCCCCTGAAGATATGGGTATTGTAGTGCATGTATATGTATTTTTAAACTTGTAAATACCAATGCCAACTATGTAAGCCAATACTGTTTCTCACTAAAGTTCATTACAATTCAATAGGAGTGGTTTACATTCATAGGTAGAGTTAGAGAATTATAGTGCTGTAGGGGTGCCTAGAAATTGCTCATATTTTTCCTTTTACTCTTTCCCATATGGTGTGGAGTTTTTCATATTTCTATGGGTATCCTTTCCGTGAGTCAGGTAGATACAGCTCTTCAATTTATGCTATATCATTAACTATATGGTTAGATTTCTTGTTTTTACATCTGTGTGATGTTTGTTTTACTTTTTCAATATCTGTAGGGACATGATATTCTCATGGCTACTATGCTTAATGGAGCAGCCATCATGGATGGAGCTTTGCTACTCATTGCTGCTAATGAAAGCTGCCCACAACCACAAACTTCTGAGCATTTAGCTGCTGTGGAAATTATGCGTCTACAGCACATTATAATCCTTCAGAACAAGGTAGACTTGATTCAAGAAAATGTGGCAATCAACCAGCACGAAGCAATTCAGAAGTTTATACAAGTAAGTTATCTGTAAAGAGATTTATTTATACAAATGAATCCCTTTTCGAAAACATTAATGATACACTCCCCTTTTTCTTGGTGTTTTACCAGGGAACTGTTGCTGATAGTGCACCGGTAGTACCTATTTCAGCACAATTGAAGTATAACATTGACGTTGTTTGTGAATACATTGTGAAAAAGATCCCAATCCCTGAACGGAACTTCATTTCTCCACCTAATATGATAGTAATTCGGTCATTTGATGTCAATAAACCCGGTTATGAGGTTGATGAAATAAAAGGAGGTGTAGCTGGTGGAAGTATCCTGAGGGTAAGTCTTTCTTTGGTCAATATTCCAAAACCATGAATAATTTGCACCGCCAACTTGCAGATGATAGGGTCTGTTTGGTTTGATTAACCATTTTTTGTTTTCATTTTTAAAAATTGTACAACTGCCCTTTGTTTTTACCTTGTGTTTCTTTTTGGTAGTTTTGATGTTATATCTTGTTTTCTGTACAAATTTTTGTAAATAGAAAACAGGGTGAAAACAAGTTGTAGATTTTGCAATTAAATGGAAAACTGGAATTGAAAACATAAAATATTTTCTCTACCAATTACTGTTTGAATTTCTTTTTGCCTTTATAATGCATAGATTTTAAATCATTTTAGTCTGTTCTGGAATTTCTAAGTGTTACACAAACAATGTCAAGAATTGCATTATGATGTATGGATGCTCAATAAGTGAGAAACAACTGGCCTTCTAATTTATTACATCTATTTTTCGTTTGGAAAACCTTTTCACGCATGCAATTTTTAAGATAACTTGAGAGATGACTCTGTATGCCATTCTATTTTTAAACACAAAAAAAAAAAAAAGAATGAACTGTGCGTTGTTGTTGTCTAAACCAATAAAATATGTTGTGATGGATTTTTAATTGGCTGAGACCATGCACCTGTTGACCATGGGCCAAGTTTAGGATTAGATATTTGAGACATTCTTTTTAAGTATGCATTACTATCTGTTATTTGCAGGGTGTTTTAAAGGTCAACCAATTCATTGAAGTTCGACCTGGAATAGTTGTTAAAGATGAGAGTGGAAACATCCGATGCACGCCTATCTACTCCAGAATAGTTTCATTATATGCTGAACAAAATGAGCTCCAATTTGCAGTCCCTGGAGGACTAATCGGTGTTGGTACAACAATGGATCCCACTTTGACACGTGCTGACAGGTTGGTTGGGCAAGTTCTTGGAGAGGTTGGATCACTGCCTGAGGTTTTTGTGGAACTTGAGGTTAGTGACTATGCCTATTTGCTTTTTCGTAAAATCTTATCCATCTGATTGGATTGGTAATCAAGATCTTTCACATTTAGTACTAATTCACTATCAAGTGTGTTAATCGCTTTTCTGTTGTGACTCAGAAAAGATGGCCACTTAGTTCTCCTATTGTGGTGGAAAAGCTTTATTTGTTTGGAGATTAACTGTACACTTGGTGTTACAGGTAAACTTTTTCTTGCTTCGACGGCTTCTTGGTGTTCGGACAAAAGGTTCCGAGAGACAAGGAAAGGTCTCAAAGCTGGCGAAAGCAGAGATGCTAATGTTGAACATAGGATCGATGTCAACAGGTGCCAGGGTGGTTGCTGTGAAGAACGACTTGGCAAAGTTGCAACTTACTTCCCCCGTGTGCACTAGCAAGGGTGAGAAGATTGCTCTAAGTAGACGTGTCGAGAAGCATTGGCGTCTTATTGGTTGGGGTCAAATCCAAGCTGGAATCACCCTCGATATCCCTTCTGCCCCCCTTCTGAGTTGAAAGAAAGACAGATTAAGAGACAGACTACAAGAAACACCTTTTTATAAAACCCTGAGATGAATTTAGGTATGTGGGAAGGGACAACAAAACTGTTGGGAACCATTTTTGTGAGATGGAGAAGATTGTTAATTTTTTGTTTTCACATTGTTGCTTATTTATTTATTATCCCCACTGTCCATCTATTGTTGAAATTGTATCTTATGCTGATTGAGTTTAGAATGCGAGCAAGCGACTCATCTATCACTTGTTTTCGTTTAATGGTCACCTTAGCAATAATTAATCCAGCAATCTTGCTATACAGTGAGGCATTTCATAATTCATATTGTAAACAACATATCCAAGCAATGGTTGAAACTTTTAAGACTGACACTTCGTATGATTCTTGTTATTCGTAAGTTCTGGAGCTATAATTTGTGGCACGTTTGCTAGAAACGACGTTGCAAGGTGAAAAACACCTTAATTTATTATGTTATGGATACTTCGCTATATGAATGTTTACACTTTTAGTTTATCTAATTTGAATTATATAATTTTGATTCTTGAATATCTCAACTCTAATTTTTTTAATAAGCCATTTTGGTCCTACAATATTTAATCCCATCTTAAACCATTTTTATTCAACAACTTGGAGGTTTGATTTGATTGTTTATATTTTGACTGTTTTAAAACGTCTTGTGATCAAATAAGTGGTTTCAATTGAATTTTAGCTTCTTACAAGGAAAAAAACAACATTGGGGTTTGATGAGAAAAACCTAGACTTTGGTTAACTTGTTCGAGGCATGGAAAAGGAGAGACATATAAAGTCAGAAATTTTAGATTTTTTCTTTTGAAAAATATAAATTCAGATACCAAGCCAAATTAAGAGTGGGAATAGGCCTTATTCACATTAAAAAAATTAAAAAAATTTATGCTCTACTCATACCGCTTAATACTCTCCACAATATATATATATATATATATATATATTAAATAAAAAATAATAGGCTCTCCACAATGTATATATATATATATATATATATATATTAAATAAAAAATAATAGGCCATGCTAGACCATAAGTAGACTAAGTCATAGACCCCAGACGGTCTAATCTATTCTCATCTCTAATCACCTTACCGGTATCAGTTTTAAAAACCAACTTGATATCGTAATTCGGCAGAAGATTGCTTTTGGCATCTAATAACATCGAGCCAATTCAAGCTTGATTTGTGTATTGTTCTTATACAATGACCATGTCCTTTATGTGTAAAATCTTTGTTGTCCCTTTTTTTTATAACAAAAATTATTGTCGCTGAATCTATGCACAATTCAGATTTTGCCTCATCGAAATTGGACATTGTAAACAAGTGTTCAACATCTTTTGATAATCTTTTTTTTATTATTGACAAAAAATTATATTACAAATGACTAAATACATCACAAAATTTCAAAAATACAAGGTAAACAAATAACATCCATCAAATGGACACAAATACATAATCTCTATAAAGATAAAAAAATCCTTATTCGTGTACAAACTACAAAGAATACAATAGGGTTAACAAATTGTGGTTTCAAAAAGCACAATATGTTTGTATGATTCAATCAGAACTTAAAAGCAAATATCCAGGGCACAACAGCAACATAGAGCAGCACAACTGCAAGAAAAGAGCAATTAAAGTCAAAACAAAGATTCCTTTTTTTATGGAAAAACCAGTAAATAAAGGAGCTAATTAGAGCATGCATTTTTTGAAACACTGAAATAATATTTTAAATTTTTTCAAAATTAAAGGTTGGTTTATATATCGAAAACATTTTCTGTTTTCATATTCTTAAGTTTATGTTTATTTTACACGATGATGAAATGTTAGTTTAATTTTTTTTAAGAAAATAATAAAAATAATTTTTTATTGTTTTCATAAATAATACGGTTTTCACTAAAAAAAGAAATTAAATTAACATAGTCTTCCATAATGTATTTTTAAATATTTATTTTATATGTGGAAATAAAATAAAAAAAGAAAATCAAAAGTGTTTGATTATTGTGGTAATGAACTTACCATCCTTTCCAGAAACCATCACCCCTGCTTGTGGTTTGATCTTGAATCCTTTGTTGGGGGTACCCTTCAGTACCATCTTTGGAAGGATAACCCATAGGTGGTGGGGCAGCAACATATTGACCTGTCGAATAGGCTTCACCTGGTGCTGGATATGATACTGCTACATCATAACATAAATCATGTATTAATTCCACTTACAAAGATTTCAAAAAAAAAAACATAAAAAAATAGGTCCATGAGAAAAACAATATTTTGCTTGCAATAATTATTGGCTCAAACATGTATTAATATATTTTTCTAAATTAGTATAAAAAATACATTAATATTTCAAATATACATTTTTAAATAAACACGGGTCAATTTAGTAAGAAAAGTTTGACTTATGAGAAAAACTAACCAGGGGCTTGTTGGTGATTGTCGAAGTGAGTCATGGTTATGATGAAGTTAAAATTATGAAAGAGAGTTGAAGGATGAGAGGAATTGGAAGTTATATGATTGAAAGTATGGATGGAAAAATGTGTATATATAGGTTTAATTTTAGGAAAGTGGTGCTATGGTTCCTTAATAAAAAATTGGAAAGACGCGTGTTAGATAAATAAACGCGTTAGAGATAGGAACAGATTAAAGAAAAAGTAGGACAACGTTTATATTTGTTTGAGCTTCCTACGCTATGTGCTTTGCCTCATGACACATTTTATTCCAAATTTTCATATTTCAACGCGTGTGATTCCAAACTTTCGTACCTTTCTAGATTGTGTCGTCAACTCCTCATAATTGACTACTTCATTTATTTTTGTATCATAAATTTATACCTTTCTTTTTTTAAAAAAATTTGTTATAATTATAAAAGATGTATTTTATGAACAATTCGCTAACCTATGTTCTTACGGGTATAAGAACAAGTTGTTTGTTAAATTGATGAGACACTATCCATTATTTATGATAGTTTATCTATTTGGTGTATGATATTGTAATATTACCACGGCGGAGGTTGAATTTATACTCTTATAATGAATCTATAGCTTATGAATGAGTTATGTGCTTGATTGTAGTGTATACTTGATAGATTTACTTATATGAGTGTTGAGATGAAGTCGCTTCTATGAAAGCTTGGACACACTTTTTAGATTTACTCATGAAATTCTAGTAGAGGTGCAAAGTCAAAATACACTACAACACATTGAACAATTTTGAACGAGAGATCAATGTGAGTGATGGGATAAGTGATTCACATACAAAATGAGGTTCATAGAGGTAGGATATAATCTCACCAACATTCTAGTGGGAAATTATGAATTAAAATGTATCAATTTTTACTTATTTAATGACCTCTTTATACGAAATATCCAATTTGTGATGACAATAAATTATGATCTTCCACCTAATAATTTTTCTCCTAGAGTTACAGGATACGAGTACTATGGGTAGTTGCTCCATAATTATGGCCAATAAATATTTCATCAAGATCTCAAGGATAGCATGTTTGGAAAGAATGAATTTCCGCTCACATTTTCCCTTATGGTGACGTAAGCATTATTATTATTATTATTATTATTATTATTATTATTATTATTATTATTATTATTATTATTATTATTATTATTATTATTATTATTTTTCTATATTTTCTTCGCATAAACTCATCACAAGAGTCGGAGTGAAATTTTTTAACACTTGCTTGAAATTGAGTTTCAAGATATGTTAGAAATTTCTTAAACATAGAAAACACTTCAGATTTAGACTGAAGAAAATATATCCAAGTAAAAGGATTGTAATCATCAATAAATGTGACAAAATATTTATAGTGGGTATGAGAAGTTACAAGAGACATTCCCCATACACCACTATGAATCATCTTAAAACAAGTGGAAGCACGATGAACACCAGACGAAAAAGAAAGTGTTTTACTTTTAGTCAATTTGCAAAAAAAAAAAAAAAACATGGCACAAAGGCATTAGAAACATTATTTTTATTTGCCAACAAACCAGTTTTAACTAAATGAGACAAAACAACAGAGTTTGGATGACCCAATTTTCTATGCTAATCCTCATATGAATTCAAAGCATTATTACTGGAAAAAAATAAATTATTGGAAATAAATTGAAGTGGAAACAATCTTTCCACTTTAGGCCCCTTCATGATCACCTTCTCCGACACCTATTTCTGCACAAGACAACCATCACAAGAAAAATTAACATTACAATTGTTATCTACTAATTGTCCAACAGACAATAAATTGGAAGCAAGTACAGGTGATATGAATACATCCCAAAAATCAGAGTTTATATCACCAACATTAGTGATAGAAATGATATTACCATCATCAATTTAAATTTTATGATTACCATGATAAGAATGTAAATTGTGCAAGCATTTAAAAGTGCCCGTCATGTGATTAGAGGCACTAGAATCAAGAAACCATGGATTAGAAACATTAGAAGACTTACCCTAAATTCCCAAAGCTGAAAGAGCAGAAAGTACCATTTGTTGAATCATTTCAGGCTGTAGAGTACCACCATTAGAGGCACCAAAAATGGAAGGATCAACTGTTGAGCTCATAGTGGCATGGAATGCCTGCACGAAACGATGTGTTGGTCGTGGAGGGCGCGTGGGACAGTCAAAGATAATATGACCTAGCTGCTTGCAATAATTACAAAACTTCTGA
Organism: Cicer pinnatifidum; assembly: GCA_037974775.1. Lineage (NCBI taxonomy): Eukaryota > Viridiplantae > Streptophyta > Magnoliopsida > Fabales > Fabaceae > Cicer > Cicer pinnatifidum. The sequence goes on along the minus strand of JBBPBR010000001.1, from coordinate 41,616,703 downwards.
TTGCAACTACGAGCGACATGTCCAAATTGTTTACACGAGAAACATTGGACTTGGCGCACATCATGACCTTTACCTCAACTCTGAGCGACATATGCTACAGGTTCGAAAGTTACAACATCATGAGACATGTTTTCTTGAGTAAGGAGAAGTTGTTCCTCTATGAGAAGTTCACCAACACATGTGTCCAAAGAGGGAACATGATTTCTATTCAGCAAAACACCTACAACAACCTCAAATTCTGGACGAAGTTTCATGAAAAATTGATCCTGCTTACTAGTGTTGTAGACAACTTGGACATTCGCAAGAGAAGTCTTGGAAACCGCAACAAATAGAATATCAGAGTGTTTTGTCCATCAATTCAAAAATTCAGAATAATATTCTTGAATAGATAAATTACCTTGTTTGTAGTTGGCTATCTCTAGCTTCAACTGAAAAAGTTTGATCGTATTGTCTTGATTGTAGATACGCTTCAAATAGTTTCACATTTCTTGAGCAGTTGAAAAAGTGCACAAATTATTGATCATATGAGGATCAATAGTATTGAGAATCCAAGAAATGATTTGAACATCTTTGATTTCCCATGCATCTAAAGCGACTTTCTCTGTTGGTGCCTTAGAAACCCCATCAAGGTGACTCCATAATTCCTTTCCTTTAATGTACATTTTGAACTGAAATTCTCAAGCAACATAATTTTTGCCAGTAAAACGGACACAAAAATTATCTCTTTCTTTTTCAGAAGCCATACTATTGTACGTAAAAAAAAAGATATAGATTTTTTTTTGGGTAATGTGCAACAAAAAAATTAATTATAAAATAGATCCAAACTAAATTGCAAAAGGTTTGTCAGCAAAGCAGAGCAGCAACAGAGAAACAAAGCAACAACAGAGAGACACACTCACAGCGAGAGGCAGGCGAAATCACAATGACGATCGACCGAGCAACAACAGCAGCGAGTAACACGCTCAAGCAAGGATAACCCAAAACGAATCAAGAATCACGATCTCAATCTCATAAAATTGATAATCGCGACGGCGAAACCAATAGTTGGACAAAGATCTGTGATCAACAACGATGAGGATACACTAAAGGGATTGGGAGAAAAACAAGAACCAAGAGCGGCAAAGACGAGTGTGAAATTTCGAGAGTGACTTAGTGGCGTGTCGTTAAATAAAGCCCACAATGAACTAAAATCTCACAAATTTGATCGAATGATACCATGTCAGAAAATAGAGCTCGATGCCTTTTGCTTTGATATTTCTCCGTATAAATAATAGTTACAACATTTGTATCTAATAATTACAAATTAAGAGGATCAAATCAAATATCTTGATTTGTCTAACTTATTTTAGGAAAGCTGATAAATATAATTAGAAGTTAATATTATTTGTTGATTCACAAATACATCATTGTCCCATTGCCTAACAAAAAATTCAAATTACCAAAGATGACCAATACTGCAATACATATACTAGTAGTTCACAAATCAACGTCTTGTGGCAAATGAACCACTAAGTTAAATTAAGACTTACAAAAGAAAAGGAATGGAGCAATCTATGTCAGTCCTACATTTTAATCTTCTATAGTAAATGTTGACAAGTACAAAGGAAAAATGGCTCAAGTTAAGCCTTGAGAAGGAAACAAACTATGTCAGCACCGACTCCATATTCATATACTTTGTTAGTGTTAGCATTGTGTTTGGCGTTTGTGTCAGTGTTAGTGCTTTAGAGAAAATGAATGAAGCTTCGCAACGACAGAGTTCATTCAATGACCGATAGCTCGACCACACAACAAATCATTATTTGGTAATGGATACTCATCTCTCCATGAATTAGCTGGGGAATGCACACGAAGATAAAATTGTTGTCCTAAGTACTGACGACCCAAATCCTCTGATCTCACATTCCACGTTCCAACATTGTCCAAAGGCATGTACACTGCAGTCCAAGAATTTGGATACACCTATGTAGTGTTGCATCAAAACACAAAGCCAATGCATATTTTTCAGTCACAATTTAATCATAATATAGCTTACTTTAAATCCTACATGAAAATTTATTAACATGATGGTTACCTGAACTGTGCAACGTGAAATTGTGTCTATCAAATTGTAATTTGACCTCCTTGCAACTGGCCATTGGCCTCCATCCATTCTGAAAATATATATATCACAAAATGTAACATTATTATTTATTTATTTTTAAACGGTCAATGTTAGTATGTTAACTTGTTAGTATTATGCTGAATGTGAGAATCGAACTCGAGACCACTTATCCCTCAACTCCTTAAATCTTTAACAGCTTTGTATCCTCTAGAAAAATGTTAGATTATTATTGAGTGACTCATTAATTTAGTTCTTAAAAACCGCAGGGCGTTGTCAACTTAATCCTTGAATATTTCATAATGATCTTTAAATTTGAAAAATTCTCAATTGTTGTTGCCAGATAATTTAAGGAATCAAATTCTCTGGTGTAAAATAACTAATATGAATTGAAAATCTTCAAATTCATAGACTATTTTGAAATATTATAAATCTCATCGACTAAATTTTTTATTTATTTGATTATTATTATAAAAAAAAAATAGTTTCCATGCATCTAAATATGCATGGAAAAGGATTGAGTTCTGCATTACAATTTTGTTATGTGAAAATTACCCCACAATCTCGACATATCCTCGAAAATCAGCAGCCATGACAGAAGTCTGAAGATAACCACCACCACCCGAGGGACTGTCCAGGATACTTCCATGGCTGAAAACTCCTTGAATCTTAAAGTAGTCAGCCAGTTTAAGCGGCGTATCATCAGGGATGAAAGAAACGATATGGCCATTGATAATTGGTGCAAAGTTTTCTAGTCTAATTGTTCGCGTCGTGTTTATTAAACCATAATGGTATGATCCTTGTGGATTAGGTCTTGGTCCACTGGCTGTCAGATTCCTCCTGATATGATTCAACTTGTTACACAAGTTATTTCAACGATCAAAATACATATATATTTTTGTTTATATTTAAGGTCAGAGAGAACAATACCTGAGGGAGCAGGCTTGTTCGAGAGACCAATCAATTTGAGTAGTGAGGCCTGCAGGAGGAGGACCAGAAACAGTTCTTGCTGAGTAATTGTAATGAAGAATGGAGGTAGCTGTCAAAACTTGAGAGGTAAATCGCGTTGAGACGATGATATAATAGTCTTGTGGTGGCTGATCAGCAGTAACCAAGACAGAGTAACTCTGCCCCAAATGAATGTCAATGGAATCATAACTGTTTTGTAGTGTGTGGATTCCTTCCACTTCAACTAGCTGCACCTTATGTCCATGAATTCTGAAATTAATGGAAGTTTTGAGTCCAACATTTGATATCCGGAATCTGTAAGCTTTGCCTGTCAAATAAGCAAGAAAGTTGTCATTGATATTCTTTAGTATGACTCAATATTCACTGATAAGTGAATAGTTACTTCAGCATAATGTAGCGAGTGGAATAGGACTATGTGATTAATTGTTTGTGTTCTTGTGTGTGTTTTATTATCTGTTTTTTTTAGAACCGGATTTGTTGATCTAACAAATATCCCTATCATAGCATTAGTCTTCAAGAAAACAAAATGCTTGAAGTTGTTGTACTATACCTTGATCCACAGTGAATGTGTAAGCAATAGAACCATGACCATTGATGATTAGTCCATCAGGAAAAGGAAGATCACTTCCACTGTCTAGAATGGCCTTCAGATCCTGAAAGAAGAAACAAATACAAATATACTTATAGCTTAGGAGGGACTTCATGGATACTGCAGACTATTTCTCAGACTGTGTGTCTGACAACAACAATCTCACATGACACTGACACATTCAACTACATTTATTATTTTATTTTCTCGGATTGCTTACCGGTGTCTATATGTATTATCAGGTCGCTAAGCAAAAAATGTTTTGCACAAACTATTGTGTGAAACAAATATAACCACAGTAACAACACATGTAAATGAAGATTAATGAGATTTATGAAGAGTAAAGAAAGGTACTTACAGTGTGACTTCTGTTGTACCAATCTCCTGCCAAAATGGAGAAATCTGCTGCTAGAGGAGGAAATGGTACAGGAATCAAGGGACGACTGTTAATTTTGAAGGCACCATAACCACCTGCAGCCTTGTGGAATGCAAGGGAAGGAAAGTAAAAGTAGCTACCAATCTGATCTTTAACTTGAAGAACATAAGTGAAGTTCTTCCCTCCTGGGATTGGACAGTTTGTACCATATACTCCATATATCTTGCCATGAATTCCTCCTTTGTTGCACACCATTCCTATAAACAATCATCACATCCTCTTAATATTAGTCTTAACACTCAAATAAGGACCCATAAATAATAATATGACAACAATATATATTCATTTTTGTTGAAGTTGTGGGATTTTAGAGAATAAGAGGAGAGAAAATAATAAGGGTTTGAATATTATTGATAATAGCTTAATGCTGACTTGATTATAAAAGACTCAATATTAATCTCCATTTATAAATAAACATAGACTCGATCTTAAATCATGAATAAATCATAATAATAATGAGAGATATTATAAGATATCTTTATGATTATAAATTGATCATAGGAAATAACTTAAGGTACTCTAATATAATTGATAATAGCCGATATGATCATTAGCTTGAGAGAAATTCATGACAAACAATTGAACAAAGCAAGGTCCGTTCTTCTAAAATCTGCATTTGGAAGCTTCAAATCAATAATATTGGAGAGGTATGCTTCAAGGACAGAAAGGCAAAGCTAGTACATTTGGGACAAAGATGGGGCCAATGCATTTGAGACAAATTGCCATGCTAAAGTGTGAGTCATGAAAATAAAAGACACTGTTAGAATGACCATCAATGGAAAAAGAAGTCATCACTAATATGATTCATCTGTGGGAAAAGGGACACCACCATAATGATCGTCAGAGAGAATAAAAGTCACTGTTATAATCTATTAGTAAGCACTAAATTGTATGACAAACACCAAAGAGGAAGCATCGTGACTATAATGAAACGAAACCATGATCGATCAGCGGAGTGAGAAAATGCATCCATAACAGGAGAGACAATGGTTGTTTCAGAAAACTTGTTGTAAAACTTTTCCAGCAGCGACAACAGATGGAAGGCAACAGTAGACGACGGATCTTGGAGGCACATGAGCGTGCGTGGAGCAACTTTTGACCTAAAAAAATATAGGTTGTATAGATTGGGAGATTCCGCACACAATGGAAGTAGGTGTAATTGTAGCCCGAAACTAGAATGTGAGGGCAGATTCGAAACTTCGAGGTTGAGGCACGATTGGGCGACCAAGCAACAACTGAGAGGCGTCAAAACGTGCCGTCACACGCTGTGGAGACGACAACACATGAGATATACTCGCATGAGAGATTAGCAACGCGTGAGAGTGCATGTGACGGTTTTTGGAGACACACTTTCGGGCATGAACTGATTTGGAGATGACGACACTGTTCGCAAGAAAGTTCGCCAGAAATAGTGGCAGATGCAGCAGTAGCGAACTGAATGGAAAACGAGTGAAACGTGTCAGAATGTTGGGAAAAAAATTATGATTATATTCCCTAACTATTGGGAACTCGACAGCAGAACAACGACAAGATTGTTCAAGGAGGATCGAAATAAGCTCTAGATACTATGTTGAAGTTGTGGGATTTTAGACAAAAGGACGAGAGAAAATAATAAGGGTTTAAATATTTATTGATAATAGCTTAATGCTAACTTGATTACAAAAGACTCAATATTAATCTCTATTTATATATAAATATAGACTCAATCTTAAATCATGAATAAATCATAATAATAATGAGAGATATTATAAGATATCTCTATGATTATAAACTGATTCTAGGAAATAACTTAAGATAGTCTAATATAATATAAAAGATATTATAAGATATTTTCTAATATTTTAACAATTTTTATATAGATTGCAAGATGTAGTATAGTAGTAGTAAATCATTTTCATCATATTTATTGTTAGAGCAACAAATTCGGTTCTAAATAAAACAAACAAATAAATGCACACAAGAACACAAACACATAATCTAAAATATAATAATTTTAGATTATGCAATTCTCAGGGTTATATAGTAAATGTTGTGTTTAAATACTACAATCCACTTTACAACTCCACTCGCTATACTTGAGTGAGTGCAACTTGTAAGGGAATATGAGTCTTACTCAAAACTACATGTTATAATGATTGTTTATGTGGTTAATACTTTAAACTTCATCACCTCTATAAAAGTAAATGAACTCTTCCTCATTCTACACAACAACTAATGATACAAAAGAAAAATATTAAAATTTAAGAAGAGAAATATCATCCTTTATTTACACTTTATACTATCTTTAACTATATCTTTGAAGGTATCCTCTTAGAAAGTTTTGTAAAGAGAAAGAATCATACTCGTAACTATGGAGGGAGCTCGACCAATTTACTCATAGCTTGGTGGTAGAATGGAGTTTGATTGGAGATTTGAGTGTCATCCTTGCATACTACAAACGAGTTGGTGGCACAAGTAATCCAAATCTTAGTGGGATTCAACCTTTTAAAGACTTGGTGCACTAGTGTAATCTCATTGATGGAAGGTTTCAGGGACCTCATTTCACTTGGAAAAGAGGTAACCTAATGCATAGATTGGATAAAGTATTGAAACTTGTGTCTTAGATTTTCATATGCCTTTGTTTTCCATCCCCCTTCATTAAAAAAAAAATATCATAAATTGATGATGTTAAAAGCAAGAAAAAATAAAGAGATAAGGAGGGAAACACAAACAAATTTATCATGGTTCACCACCAACACGATAGCTACGTCTAGATTCCTTTACACTAAAGGATTTAATTCATCAATCACCAACAATATCACACATCCACTTAACACCTACTAATCAATTTGACTATGTTCAAGTCTTCCAAACCTTCTAGCTTAGTATAGTCAAGCTATTGAGGAAAATAATCACTATTGGGCTAAGTTACAATTAGTGTTTAAGATAGTTTTTTGAATAACTCTCTAAAAAAAATGTTTCAAGTTATGCTCTCAAAATGTATTTGAGGTTTTTCAGCACTATGAAAATCATACAAAGCTTTTCACGATTTGTTGTATATGAAGAGAGTAGGTTTCTGACTTTAAGGCCATTAGGGTTTTAATTAAAATCACAAGTCCTTTTATAGAGAAACTTCAAGGCCATTAGGGTTTCTGACTTTTGTTGTGATTGCGTAAAACCAGTATGTAACATAATGACTTGTATCAAATCTTTAGATATCTTCAATCAACATTAAAAACTTGCTCAAATACGTCTTCGTAATTGATTCAACGTATCTTTGATAAAAATGGCATAAAGATTAGAGGATGACATATTCAAAGGATGCCATGCACTTTTCGAAACAAATGAAAAATATAAGTTAGCGAGCAGAGAATGTTGACTTCTTCAAAGTTCTGAGCTCTAAAGTTGACTTTTTACCACATAATTGAATTTTTATTAACAGATTCATCGAAGGCATATCGAGGGTACATTTTACAGAGTCAGCCACAACTTTAACAAATCTTCTAGAACATTGTCTTATTTTCCTTGTTTATCTTCTGCATTTAATAAAGGATGCATTGTAAGGTCTTTATGGTTCATGACAAAGGATCTGCACATTTGATTAAATTCATTTGTACTATAAATTGTTCCTGTAAAACAATTTTTGTTATAATCAAAATAATTCAAGGTAATTGTTCTTAGACCCAACTTGGTTCTAACAAAAGTCACGGTGCAAGTGGCTTCTACATAGGGACAAAAATTCTCATTATTTCCATGGAGTAAAAATAATCACACGTTGTAGGTAGAGCTGTCAATTTGACAAGCCTCCTAATTGTAAACTACATATTTTTTATGACGACAAAGACCACCGATTATGGACGATGCAACAAGATCAAAAAGAAGATCAATAAGCTTCATAATAGGCTTCAAATCCAAACAATAGATGATAAAATGTAAAGGTATACGATACTAACCAATACTTCAAGTACATGAAAACAAGTCACATTTATACATGCATTTAAAATAGTTTCAAAAGTCCAAACCACATTAACAAAGTATTTAAAAATCATATTTTTGACTAAGTACATAAGTGTATTCGAATACACCATGTTGTATTTGAATACAACTTATGTCAGAGGCAAAAACTTAAATGATGTATTCGACTACAACAATGTGTAGTCGAATACAACCTAAGTCAGAGGCAAAAATTTAAATGTTGTATTCGACTACAACAATGTGTAGTCGAATACACTTCAAGTCAGTGGCCAAAATTCCTATATGTGTATTCGACTACACACATCTGTAGTAGAATACAAGCTAAGTCAAAGGCTAAAATTCACAAATTTGTATTCGACTACACCAATGTGTATTCGAATACAAGATGCAAAATTTGAATATTTTTGAACGTTACAAAGAGGTGTATTCGAATACACATATACTGTATTCGAATACAACTGGAAACATTATACTTTTTCAGATCTGGGATGGCTCTAGAACATTGTAATTTTTCATCAAACCTCTTGGATCAATGGCCACAAATCTGAAGGGATGTTTATGGAGTATAAATACCCCATAACTTCAGATCAATGATTACACACAATCCTTGAATCAAAACATTAAACAATTTTGAATAAAATTATGTTTTTACAAAAGTACTTGCATTCCATTTTCATATCATTCTAAAAGGTTCTCAAGTACTTGAATTGCTATTGGATTGTTTATCAATATACCTCATCTTAGTCTTACTCAAACCTTATTGTATCAGTTGCAAAAGATAGCTTAATCTAAGATAGTGGTGTGCTATCTTAGAAGTATTGTTAGAACTTTGTAGCAAGAATCCCAGGGTGGGAGTTGTACATTTTATGACAAGTATTAGATCAATCTCTTGTGGTGTGCAAGAGGACTGGACGTACCCTTGGTTATAAGGGGAACTAGGATAAATCTTAAGTGTTCATTTATTTACTACACTTTCTTATTCATAGACACTTTATTAAAACTCAGAAAATTCAACTACCATCTCACTAAAACAAGAATATTTACTAACACCTAATTCACCCCCTCTCTTAGGCGTACTTCCATACTTACACTAATTATTGGCCCCAGCCCACATTTTGGAGGGGCCAAAAAAATTAATAATTTTAAAGGCCCCAAAAACAAGGCCCGTTAAACTTAAAGCCCCCTAAAACTTTGTGGGCTTAGGGGGCCTATAGGCCCACTTTTTTTAAAAAAGAATCGATTTTCTTTTTTAGGAAATAAAGTTTTTCAATATTTTCATCGATAATTTTTTTTTTTTGATTTTTTTCTATAAACTTGTTAGATTAATTTTCGATAAAAAATGTCCGATTTTTTTCGATAAAAAATTTTTGATTTTTTTTCGATAAAAAATTTTTGATTTTTTTTCGATAAAAAATTTCTGATTTTTTTCGATAAAAAATGTCCAATTATTTTTTAAGAAAAAAATCTGAAAATTTACAAAATATTGGGGGCCTATAGGCTTCTAGAGTCCCCGCCCTTAGACCCCATGAAATAATAGACCGAAATTTAAAAAAAATTATTTTAATAGGAAGTTTAATAATAGAACAAAAAGTTAAAAGGGCCTAATAGTTGGTAGCTTTTTTGACGGCTCTAGTTGTAGGGGTATGTTTAATATTATCCAAAATGATGATGAGGAGTGGATATCCAACTACATTAAGTTGAAATATTCAGTTACAAAGTTTTTCAAGAAGTTCTTTTCTTATTATACTCCTAAAACTCCTTTTTGCCTTTAAGGATTTTTCCCTATAGTTGTAGGTGATGCTCTCTTTCAACTAGGTAGGATGGTAGAATTGAGGAGATCAAGCGAGTCCTTTTCAAAATGAGAGGCCTAAAAGCTCTGGGTCCGGACGGTTTCCATGCACCTTTTTATCAAAGTCAGTGTGATACTCTTGGTCACATTTCTCCATGCACTCAAGCTAACTGTGAATAGAGGTTTTAACAAAGTTATATTTGAATTTGCTTCTAGAGTAGAAATTAATTTATTATATATGGGATCTTCTTCGATGCATCCTTGTTTTCCCTCAGTCAATGGCAAGATGTTTGTTGGAAGCATATTTTTTACGAAGCCAGTCAAGTAGCTGACAAGTTAGCAAATTTTGGTTATAGTCTAGATATGAATTATAGAATTTATGATACTACTCCATGGTTACAAGAAGAAATATGAAAAGAGAATAGTGATATTATTATTATTATTATTATTATTATTATTATTATTATTATTATTATTATTATTATTATTATTATTATTAATACCATGATAAAGGGAGGAAAGTATTCAACTAATAAACACCGGGATAGTTTTATTTCTTATTTTTTTCTTAATAAAAACAAGGGGAGAGTTGTTTGGAAAGCAACATGACCAACAAATCATTTTACATTTATTTTTATTATACAGCAACTTTTATGTTATTTCATACCCAAAACTAATATAAAATAGTAATTATTTGAAATACAAATTAAATTATTATATTTTATTATTACTTTTTTATTTTTCACCTTAGATAAAAACAAAAGTGAATATTGAACATCATATAAGTGACTATATAATATTCAATTCATTTGCATGATTATTGTTAACTCATTATAATTATCTCTAGAGACTATTCTCATGAGACAATTGTGATAACATAGATTATTGTTGACTAAAGTGACCAAATGTTTGTATTCAAAGTCTTCTTAGCAATAACGGTCACAATATGTCTAATATGTCTATTACTTGAGATAGAACATACTCAAATTAATGGATCAACTCATAATTTTGAAGATATTATTATATTCTTTGATATGCCTATTGAAATTCAATAAATATAACACCAATTAGTCCAGTTAGTTTCTGGGTAGAATATAATCTTATTTTTTAAGAAAGTGTTTCAAAAAAATTTTGACTAACCCAACCCAAATGAAACCTTTTTTATTGGTTGCTTACTCATGTCTAAATCTAAACAAAACAATTTTTAATTCTTGGTTCATAGTCAAAACCTCAATTGTGTGAGTTTGGTACGATTCTTATCTTGAAATATTATTAATTAAAATGGAAATGCATTCTTATCCAAAACTTAATTAGAGCTAAGAAGCATGTGGTCCAAGGCCAAAGTTAATAAAATTAATGTTTTAGGTTTTTGAAAAATAATTAATTTTTCATGTATAATTGGACATTAAAAAATAAAAATATTTAAATAGTAAACAAATGAAATGCCTCACAATTATAAAAAGATATAACTATCGACATATTTAATTAAAATACCTAACATCTTTTAAAATAAAAAATATAGAATTTAAATAACATTATAATAAAATATTATCGTTAATATTAAAAAAAACCTCTATTTATTTGATCAAAACTTTAATTTAGAGTTTATTTTAGCTTCAAAACAAATGTTGGGGTGGCCTTGCTAAGAAGTCAAGGGTCAATAATGATTATACAATGTTGTTGAGCAAAACCATATTACATGTCCCTGCTTATTCATTTAGTTGGAATCAGAATATTTTTAATTATGGTATGGTTTTTCAATTGCAACGACACAATTACAAATGAAATTCAAGATCCACAAGTAACAAATTGGTATGAGTTTTTGCTGTCCCATAGGATACAAAGAACCTTATTAGCTAGGATACAAAAATACTAGTTTGGTAAAGGAAGAAAAAAAAAAAACATTAAGATCAATTAAAACCATGAGGACAATCACAAAACTTTATTGTATGATATTCAATCAGAGGCAACAATCCAGAGCACAACAACAACATAGTCCAGCACAACTGCAAAAAAGAAAAGAGCAGAACACAAAAATCAGATATATATATCAACTAATTTCTTTTTTAATTAAAGATAGCTAGAGACAACAACACCATAAAATTAGTCACTAGTTTTATCATTAAGTATTACGGATATCAAAATTATATATAAAATTTTTATTTTTGTCAATTTTTGAGAAATCAATATATTTGAATACAATGAAATAACATTAGAAATTAAATTTTTATACACTAACAATTTAATTTATTTTTTTTACACAAATATAATTACACCATAATCCTAGCTACTTCAAATTGACACCATGTTGATGTACACAAATTAAATTCATAAAATAAACACAAATATTAATCAGCTATGGTAAACTTACCATCCTTTCCAAAAACCATCACCCCTGCTTGTTGTTTTCACTGGAACACTTTGTTGTGGATCATCTTTTGTGGGATAACCCATAGGTGGTGGTGGAAAAGCTTGGGGATTGTTCTGACTCATTGCTGGATATGCAATCACTGATCATGTAAATAAACAAAACCAATTAGATTAAATAAAAATTCACAAATTTTTATTTAAAAATCTAGCTACTAAAAATTTAAAGATTTTTTAGTAATAAAAAATTCAACCGACGTATAAGTAAAATCTGATTAAAAACTGTTCTAATAAAAATTAAAGATTTTAACTTTAAATAATATAACATTGATTTTTTTAGCATCAAATACAATAGTTGAATAGTTATTTGTATATTCATGAATTTTTTCTTATTAAAAACTTACCTGGAGATTGTTGTTGATTGATATTGTGACTCATTGTGTTATGATGAAATGATGAACTTGTTCTCTCTATATTTTTTTTCTTCTTTTTCTATAAAGGAAAAGTCAAAAGTGTGTGATTAAGTGATTAATTAATTGGATGATGAGAAGAATGGATTGATAAGTATATATGTATAAATAGGTGTTTGCGGGATGGCAACGGAATAAAGAAAAGCGCGTTTTAGGTGAGCAAAACAAAAAGAAGTAAACTTCTAAGAAAGCAGCCTTAAAAAAAGGACTTAATTAATTAAGTGATGGTCCCGTCCTATCTGTTCCGTCTGCTAATGGAATGGAAGCTACTTTATCTTTTGTCCATGTCATCTATGGAAGCTACTTAATTTTTACAACTTGCAAGTAATTATTTGGTGCAACTTTTCTAATTTTAAAAAAGAGGAATTTGATGTGAATTTGATGTGACTTTGTTGTATATGAATTATTTAAAAATACTTTTTTGCAAGATTATTGTGATGAGATTTTTTAGGTGTGTGATTTTTTTTGCTACATAATAGTATGTGTTTTCAACTGTTAATAAAGTATATATTATTTTCATTCATAAGGTGGATGATTCTAAAACGGTATAAGATTGGCGTCCCATATTATTGTGCAATGTTGTTTATAAGTTACTATCAAAAGTGTTAACAAATTGACCGAAACTTGTTTTCCCAAAGTGTATTTCGGAGGTGTAATATGCTTGTCACAAATCGTCAATTTTGGATAACACAATGGAGGCCACCGAAATAATTCATTACATGAAATATAAGATGAATGATGAGTGAGGGAATGTAGTTCTTAAAATTGATATGAGTAAGACTTACAATTGGATTGATTGGGGTTATTCAGTTTGTTGAATCAATGCAATTTTCTATCCTAGTTAACCAGAAGGAAGTTGGCCTAATTTGTCCTATCCCCTTACCTTTTCATTACATACTGAAAAGGTTTAATTGTCCTAATCTTTAAGTCTTTTTTGAGAGAAAATTTGCATGGTATTCACATTTGTACAGGTGTCCTAGTGATATCTCAATTACTCTTTACAAACAATCACTTTCTCTTTTTAAAGGTTATGAACAAAGAAACTAGAACTTTGAAAAACTTTTAGGTATCTATGCAGTTGCTTCTAAGAAATCTATAAATTACCAAAAGTCTTAAATGTTTTAAGCAAAAATGTTGATGAAAGACGAAAATTTGTTATTAACTCTACTTGATGTGAAATACAAAACCTTATTTGTTTAATATAATATATTGATGATGATTGTGTTTGTGCTGCTAATGGTTGCCCTTGAGTTTGATAAAAACTAAATATTTGATTGGGATTAAGGAAACGAGAGTCTAGGACCTTAGAGAATTAGGAAGGGAAAATGAAATTTTACAAAATTGTCGTGTTCTTTCTTGCGAAGGGATGACTTCGTCGTGCGAAATAAGGGTATATCAAACACTCACATTTAGCTTATCATTGCAATGGGAGAGGCGGATCTCGCCTGCGATGGAAGGTAAATTAGAACTTTGAACTCCATGTTATGAATCGCCATGTGACGGGAAAATCGATATGCAATATAATACCATACAGAGTATCTTCGTTCGATGTTGTGATTTCAAAAACTCTATTTAAAGGACAAAAATAGATTTTGAGGGTGTTTTTCCAAAAATCTCTCTCGAGAATATTAAGCTACCTATTCATATTACTCTAAATATTATCCCATTCCCTAATCACTCAAAATCCTTCGATCTTGAGTATCACAAGTCTACGGGATCTATCTATTAAGTTGAGGAGAAATATCAATTCCACTAGTAGGCAAGTGTGCATTTCAACCTATTGTAATTTCTAATTTTGGAAACTTATATTAACCATTTTTTTGTTTTTGTGATTGTAAAAACCATTTCCATTGAAGTCGCTATTGGTGAAGGAAAGGAAAATTTTAGGACCAAAGCTTCACTTTGAAACTAAGGTTAGGGGTGAAAACGGTCGATTGAGTCATGTACGTATTGTATGTATGACAATGAGGTTAACTTCTCATAGATTCAAATGAGGTATACCCAATTGTGCGGTCTTATTTAATAATAAATGAATAAATTATGAATAAGTTGATTGTTGTATAACAACGATGGATTGATGTTTTAGTGATGATTGAGGAAGTGACATTAGTGAGAATACATGTAAGTTAATCGATGAGTATGGATGATTTAATGATTTGAGATTAATGATTATATATTTAAGATGATGGATTGTTGTTGATGATAATTATGATGGTGAGTGTTGATATTGAGACTACTTGACTCATGTCGGTAATAGCTTTTTCAAAGGAAAAAGATGGCTTAGGATAACGAGGAGAGGATGGTAAATGTTGTAATAGCATATAGTTTTGTATTATTTTACGTTTGATACAAATATAGTTACCAAACTAAATATCTCCATTTGCATATTTAACCCTCTTTAATGACTAAATTAAGATAAGATTCATTCATTAATATTGTAGCCTTTCATTTTATCTTTCTATTGAGCTTGGTTTTACTCCAATGCTTGAATGTTAACATAATTCGACAAAAAAAATGGATAATACAAATCCCGATACAAAGTCATACAAATTATATATATATATATATATATATATATATTACTTCTTTAAAAGAAAGATATAAAATGAAGTACATAACACATCTATGGTTCAAAATATTTTCCTAGAAATTTTAATCAACTATAACATGAACGACTATGCTTTATTTCTCTAACTCTTGATCAAAGTTTTTTTATCTGTAAAACATTTAAATAATGTGGGATGAAATTACATCTTAGTGGGTTTCAAGGGATGAACCAAATAATTGGATATTCTAATTCAAGGATATACTTATTATTAAGTTTCTCTTTCTTTATATGTTACTCTCTAGTTACCTTTTCTATCTCTAGCTTTGACTTTTTCTAAATATTCAAGTCATTAGACATGAGTAATCTAAAGACTTAAACTCTACCTACAAGCATGTCATAAAGAATACATTAGTTTTATCAATGTTATCTTTTTGTTAGTAACTTTATTTTGGTAAGGTTTGACATAATTATGTCCATAAGTGGTGTCGTACTTAGCATTGCTTCCATCGTATATAAAAAGAGAATTCATCTAGCTAAAACGAATCCTATATTTATCACTTTATTCAATCATATAGTAAATATATAACACACACGTATATAACACCACCAATTAATTAGAGCATCATCTATTAATGAATACATTAAAAACCACCACACAGTGAACCTTGCAAATTCTAATGGTTTAAAGCAACATAACATAGAACATCAGTCATTCATATGGTAACATACACTATTAAGTCACTTATATCATAATAATCATATCATATAAAAGAAAAATCAAGGAAACATGATTATGATAGATTTTTCTAAAAAAATGTCCTAAATTTAGGTTAAAACAACGCAAAACTAAGAGTAAGTACAACATCAACTAACATGAACTTATAAGTATCATAATCGAGTAAAATATCACTCTTTTGAAAGCTTATGATGTCTAGTTTATAGATAAAGTTTTATTTTTTTTTTTATCAGATTAAGCCTCCAATTTTTGCAAGTTATCAAAGCAATACACAAAATCATAAAAATAGGACAAAAACTCTAGTTTAATTTGTAACTCATTTTTAAGCATCAATACTAAATCAAATATCACAAAGTTTATACTCAAATTGAAAGTAATTGAGTTTAGTTTCCAAAAAACTAACAATCGTTCGAAAATAAGGTATAGAGAAAAAACTACGACCAAAACATCACACATATATCCTGATAGTTTTAAGGTGACATCACTCATTCAATCACACTAATTTCCTAATTGCAAACACAAATTGTAAAAATTAGGAATAAATCAAGCAATGAATACATCAAAACAATATCACAATGGCAATTCACTCAATATAATTATCACAATAGTGAAATTCAAGGTATTTAATCTCAAACACATCAAGAGAGTATATTTTTATGTCATCAAGGAAATTCAATTCCACTCTAATCTATTCTCAATTTTAGCCACATAACTTCACATGCATGACCTATTTTAATCATCTATTCCAAAACCCCAAAATCTAATCTAAAAAAAATAAATCTTTTTTTTCATTTCAAACCCTTAAACTTCAAATCCCTAATTTGTGGTAAACACTACCTCATACATGCATGTTAGGAAAATAGAGAAAGGGAACCTACCTCTTAATTTTCAAAAGAATTGAGAAGATAATGATACTCTCAACTCTTTCTTCCTTGGCTTCTAGCTAGAAAATATGCACTCTTCATTTCTCTTCTTCTTGTTTCGCCAAGGTTTTTTTTTTCTTCCTTCTCTTCTTCTCTCTCTCATCCTTTCTTCTTATGCCTATGAATTTCTGTCTCTTTTTTCCTTTTCTTCTTTTCTATCTTAGTTTAGTGATATTTTATTTCTTTTTCTTCTTCTTTTTTCGCTTAGTTTAGTGTGCGTGTGTTTTATTTTGGTGTGTGTTTTGTGTTGGGGTGTATTGTGTAAATGAAATGAAGAAAGAATAAGTGGTGTTGACTTGGTATATTGGATTTATGCTTTATGAAATTTTCATATTAAATAGACTATATTTACTATTCACTCTTCTAATTCACTGTATTTATAACTCCAAAACATACTAGAATATATATGACTTTATTTATTTATTTATTTGTTTTTTTTTTTGTACAAATTAAAATTTTATGTAAATAAATAATTACTACGAATTATTTAATATTAAACATGGATGTTACAATATTAATGTTTACTATTATTAGATTTCAAATTTGCTTAAGGCTATTTATATCCCTTTTATAGTAATTTCTCATAGCTTTTCAACCTTGCCAATAACATGTCAATAGAACTCTTGTAGCCAAAGTTATGGTCCAAACAATGAATTAGTGTAGACGCTGTAACAAAAATTGAGATTTTCGGTGGTTTTTAGTTTTAAATATGGCCCAACTGACCTGCAACCATTATTAAAACTTTATCAGAGGCTAAATTCGTGTACCTTCCTTTGGTGATAAAATTTTGTGAGATTTGAGAAAAACACTAAAACGTTTATAACTTTCTCATCTATTATTCAAATTTAATTATGTTTGTTGTTGAACTATTGTAGAACTTAGAGATGTAATCTAGCGTCTTATTCATTATTCATAATTTGTTTAATAAGTTATGAAAATGTGATTTTTGTTATATTTTGAATTGTTTCTTGTAAACCTTGCCTTAACCATTGTTCTTCTTCTTAATTCATGGTTTAAGGTCTAAATTTGAAATGATCATTCACTTTCTTCTTTGATCATGAGTAATCATTATCAACTTGAAAACCCATGATCTATTTAGGATTGATCGATATGTAAAGTAGCTTTCATGATCAAAATCAATTAATTAGATACAAAGTTTACTTTGCACGAGAGACCATAATTTTTGCATATCGGATATTTAGTGTGTTGATATTAATGCTAAATTATAAGTGGGATTGTATTATATATGTGTAATATATATTTTGATTTATGAATTGATGTGTTGTTTGTCTATTTTGTGTGAAATTTTGTATTTAATGCAACACTAATATTTCTTATCGCACATTTTTGTTAGGAATTGATTAAGTTTTGTGTAGCAAGTGTGAGCTACCAGTTCCACGTTAATTTGAAAAACGATAGTTGAACAATATGTAAGTAAAAAATTCTTTAAACTCATTGTCTTAAGGTTTTGGGTTGAGTATAGTTTTTAATTCACTTGTGTGATTTCTTTTGACTCAATATAGATGATCTCCAGGCTCCCCTCATGACCCCACAATAGCATCAGAGTCGATAGTTACTAAAGTAATCAACTCTTTGTACCGAAAGTCTTTCTGACCAAGGGTGTTTAGGCGGCATATGCCGTTGATGTGCAAAGGTCAATGTCAATGAAAGTGTATATGGATGAAAAAACTTTCACTTAAGGGGAGTATAACTAGATGAATAGAATTGACTCACTCTTGAGGGATAGATTGTATGTAGCAACTCTAAGTTAGAAGTTTTATCTTATTTTAAAAAAGTGATGATTTGATAATATATAAGTGAGATAACTCAAAAAGTCATTACCGTAAAATTTTAAACTATAAACTATAATATTTAATTTATTTGTATTGGATCCAATATAGATTATTAACCAAACTCTCTTCATGATCCAATCATTTACGTACCTAAATCTAAAAAATTATTGATCGATCTCCTTTTGAATGATTCGAGACTTCGAGTTCAGGAAGCTAATTCGATCCTACATATCTATCTATACTGCCTAGTACATGTATATATGTGATTATTATAATCATCTTGTATTGTATACTGTGCTGACTTTGGTCAATATACAACCAGCACACCATGCTCTACATTTACAAAATTGAATTATATTGGAAAATTGTGATAATATTTAGTTCAATTTGACAATAATAAACAATGACACAAATTCAATTCCAATATTACGTTCAATGCAAACGTAGTCAGCAAAATGGTTTGGTCTAATTTGTACAAAAGAGCAAAAAAGTTTTGGTTTCATTTTAATGTACAAAATGAAAATAGATTAATATATACAACATACTTTGGATATTGTGCAAAGAGGTTTATGGTCAGTTCGATGTACATAGTAAAATAGAAATATAATGGTATATAACGTACCATAAGAATGTGATATTCACAAAATAAATAAAATAAAATTTTGTATTTTATGTACACATAATAATAAATAGAGTATTATTATTTTATTTTATTCAATATTAATATATATTTCATCGAAACATTAAATTACATATATTATATTTAAATAATAAAATTATTATTTTGAATAAAATATAATATTTTAAAATTAACTTATTATATTTTTAACTTTTATCAAAAAATTACTTAAACAAACAAATAATTTTATTTTATTTACTAAATAAATTAAATACATATATATTATATTTAAGTGAAAACACTATTT
>JBBPBR010000001.1:41576706-41596498 GCA_037974775.1 Cicer pinnatifidum | reverse complement strand
ATTAATTATTGATATTTTATTTCTAAGTTTGATATCAACTTATATTGTTCTTTATTTATATTTTATTACTTTATCCGTCTTAAAATAATTCATCTATTTATGAAAAAAAATTATCTCAAAAATAATTGATAATTTTAATTTTTAATTCACTTCTTTTCAATTGTACTTTTTACTTAATACTATTTATATTATTTTTAATGTAATATCTTTTAGTATGCATTTATGAAATTGATAATACACAAATACTCAATAAAGATAACTTAGTAAAAATATTTTTCTCTCTGTTTCATTTATAGAATTTTTTAATATATATTAAATAATCAAATTATTCAATTATTTTTAGAAAGTCAAATTTTTTTATAATTTTAATTAAATTTTATAAAGATAACTGAATAAATATTATTCTCTATCATTTGAACTCGAATTTTCTTCTCTAGTAGTATTATGACATTATACATTATGGATGGAGTATGTAGTAATCTATATTGACTATTAATTTGAGATTGAACTCTTTAAATTATATACACATTAAAAATATTTAGTGTAACACCTATTTTTTATTTATTTTTTAACATGGATGAAATAAAAATATACATAATGCAGAAGAAACTAATATTTTTAATTCATAAATATCTAAATACTTATAACTTTAAAACAACTTTCAAGTGAGACTTAATTAAACTATGACTCTAATTTAGATTCAAGTCGTGATCCGACTCCGACTCATGACATTGAATGACTGATGAGTAAATTCGGATACTCCTCAGACTTTCAACGTTTACCTGTTACCTGGAAAACATCACCCTCAACATAATGAGCATAAAACTTAGTAACATAGATTTAATAAAAACAACTATTGATGTTTCTCAGTCATGCCGGTGTACTAATCATGGAAAATCCTCTCGACAAACTATACTTCAATTTAATATAATACTATTTCTTCTTAAGATATATTCAAATACATCTTCTACCTTTAGCCTCAAAACTTTCAAACATTTTAAGCCACTGGACATGAGTAATCTAATAACTTAAATTCAACATAACAAGTAAGTCATAAAGGCTACATTGATTTCACCCAATGTCTTCTACTTGAATAACCTCTTTTGATAACATTTGACATAATTAAGTCCGTAAGTGGTGCATCACTTACTCTCGCTTACCTTGCTCCCGTCATATATAAACGAAAAGTTCATCTAGCTAGAATGAACCATATATATATATAGTATATAATATAGTATATATCTAATTATAACATATGAGTAATCTCCATTCACATAATGGAACATGCGCGTAACTAGAGCTGTCAATTTGACAAGCCCCCTAATTATTGGCCCCGGCCCACATTTTGAAGGGGCCAAAAAAATCAATAATTTAAAAGGCCCCTAAAAATAAGGCCCCCTAAACTAAAAGCCCCCTAAAAATTTGGGGGCCTAGGAGGCCCATAGGCCCACTTTTTTATGAAAAGAATCGATTTATTTTTTTTCAATAAAAAATGTTCGATTTTTTTTCGATAAAAATTTCTGATTTTCTTTCGATAAAAATTTCCGATAAAAAATTTCTGACTTTTTTCGATAAAAAATGTCCGATTTTTTTTGATAAAAAATGTCCGATTTTTTTTGATAAAAAATGTCCGATTTTTTTTGATAAAAAATGTCCGATTTTTTTTCGATAAAAAATGTCCGATTTTTTTTCGATACAAAATTTCCAATTTTTTTTCGATAAAAAATGTCCGATTTTTTTTCGATAAAAAATGTCCGATTTTTTTTCGATAAAAAATTTCCGATTTTTTTCGATAAAAAATTTCCGATAAAAAATTTCTGATTTTTTTTCGATAAAAAATTTCCCATTTTTTTTCGATAAAGAATTTTCCATTTTTTTCGATAAAAAATTTCCCATTTTTTTTCGATAAAAAGTTTCTGATTTTTTTTTTCGATAAAAAAATCTTAAAATTAACAAAATATTAGGGGCCTATGGGCCCTTAGAGCCCCCTCCCTTAGGCCCCATGAAATAAGGGGCCGAAATTAAGAGGCCTCTTAAAAGATTATTTTAATAGGGGGCCTAATAATAAAAGAACAAAATTAAGGGGCTTGTAGTTTGGAGGCTTTTTTGACGGCTCTACGCGTAATATACCAAACTTCCATAAAAGAGTGTTATATTTAAACTTTCAATGCAATTGGTTTCACTTAAAAACAAGTTTCCTAGCTTATATATATATATCAAGATGACTAATGCAAAGAAACTCATAATATAGAGCAATTTCATAAAATTACAAAAGTTTTTATATGTAATATAAACTTATAAAAATTTACAGCAATATTTTAATAGGAATAAACTTTCTATTCCAATTGATTTAACTAAAAACCGATTCATATTGCTTTTGTTATACCCATTTTAACTTAGCTACGTCATAATCTTTTTATATAGAAAATACTATAACTTTGGTAATTTAATTAAATTATCAAACGATGTCCGATTTGAATAAAAGATAATATTTTGGAAATCATTAGATGTCTAATTTATAAATATAATTTTTATTATGTATAATAGACATTCAATTTATGCAGCTTAATAAAATAATGTATACATATATAAAAACGAAGTAACAGATTATTTTTCAACTTGTAACTCAGTTTTCTCTATCCATTCACAATGAAAACTAGTGAAAACAATGTCTATCTCGTATGTAATTAAGTCTATTTTCTAATGGGATAGAAATCGGTTCAAAATACTATCTATGAAGAAAGTTATGAACAAAATACCAAAGGTATACCTATACGAGTTCAAAGACAACATTATACTATTTTCGCTTCAAACATTATATTTTCAAGCTCATATCATCACATAAGTTAAATACATTCAAAATTCAGCATAAAATCAAGTAATTACCAATACTAAACAATCATCATCTCATCATAAACCCAACCACAACACTCAACAACAATAATAAAACAACAAATCTTCATAGTAATTAATACAAACACCTAATATGTATTATTAATAATCAATGATACTAAATAAAATAGGATTATCCCAATATCTAAATATACAAATATTAGGAACATGCACCCAATATCTCTAAGCACACCTAAGAGAGATTTTAAGAGTATTTTCTATGTTACTTTATGAAGATATTTGAGACCTCCAAAGTTTAATTCTAATTTCTTCTTCTACAAGTGAAACCTTAACTCCTCTTCACATTTCCATCTTCCTTCCCAACATGCAAGAATTCTAAACTTCTTCTCCTATATTAAAACCCTAGTTTTTATTTTCCTCTTTCTCATAATTTCTCACTTCACTCTACCTCTTGGTCCTCTTTTACTCTAATATAGGTGTGAGGGTTGTTTCTATGATGAGATGATGAAAGGAGAAAGCTTGAGAAGGATATGCAATGGAGTTAGTGTATCCTCTCTGTTTTTTTTTTCTTCTCTCTTCTTCTTCCCTCTTTTCCCTTCTTTCATATTTTCTCTCTTCTTTCCTCACTATTTCTATTTCTATTTTCTTTTAATTTGTTTATTGGAAGATTGATAGGTGCACCACTCCTAAGTGGGTTGCACCCTCTATCATGCCCCCAACAATATTTTAGTTGTTACTACTCACTCAAATTTCTACTTATGCAAATTAATTATATTTTATCCTGTAAAACTAATTATTCTTATTATTATAATTATTTTACCAACTATAAAATTGATCCTAAATTGCATTAAAAAATACTAAAGTTTAAATATTTACTATTCGAATTTCCAATTGGTTATGTTATCACTAGATTATCATTATATGCGATTTTATAAGGAATTAGTGCATTTATTTAATTCTAATAATAACAACAGTAATAATAATAAGGACATATTGATAATAGTTTAGAAAAAGAGAATTGGGGGTGTTACATTCTTCCCACATATCTACAAAATTGACTAAATCGTAATATTTAAAGTACTTGAATATTAATTATTTCTATTAAAATAAATCAGAATATTTGATAATTTAAAAGTATTTTTAATATTTACATTCACAATCATTACTCAAGTAAGATAAAATGGCTAACATAATATAGTAATAAATTTTCACGATAATATACTTATCATTATTATACATTACAAACACTTTTAACAATCAACAAATTAATTTAATATAATAGATAACTAGGTTAAACTTTATTACATAACGTTATTATTGTATTACATAATCCTATTTAGATTAGTAACCAACAATTTTCTCATTCAATAAATATATCATACAAGAAAAGATCTCTTAAACATCAATTTTATCTAATCTACAAGGGAAAAAAACTAGTGTGCATATATATAAGTATGTTGCGAATCTATGTTGCATGTGCTTATGTATAACATGTACAACACAATAGATGACACGCCATAAGTTAAACATGCCTAATATATCACATAAGTACACACACAAATTTATTTAAAAGGAAAGATCACAAATGCATAGTTGTCACTAATAAAATTTTCTAAGTGAATTTTGTAAAATCTATACTTAAAAGTTATTCTATTACGATTGTGCACTCTGATCATATGACCTCTAGACGATTTTAAAGATACACGAGTTCACTCATCAATATTTGGAGTTTTATCTAAATCTTAAAACTAAATTCTAAGGTTAAGGATGGATTTTGTAGGTCACTAATTAAACTAAAATTATTAAGATTATACATATGTTGTATTTATCCACAAGTAAGATTACCCACTAATATAGAGGAAAGTTTTTGAGGAAAAACATGTTTTAGTAGGCTTGCATCAGAAGTTTATAAGTTCACATTCTATGAAATTTCATATAATGAGGATGAACATATGTTCTAATTAAGTCCTTGCTTTTATGACTTCCTATTACCATTACATACATAACAACTCACAAGGTTTAGGCGGTTGGCATATGAGAAATGATAAATTCAACTGAGGTTACCTCAATGGGAGGCACCAAGGAACGGAGTACCCATATGCATACGAGTCGAAATCGCATCCAACTCTATTGATCACCTATTTCATCCACAATTTAGTACTCACACTTGGTCATATGGAAAAACATATCTAATCAATTTCAAAACTCAATGGTATAAACTTTAGCAAAAATAATAATATTTCACCTCAACTAGCACAACGCTGAAACCATACTATTATTTACAATTCGTGTCCTATAATACATGACATGCATAAATATCATGGATACACGAAATAATTTGAACACAAACATATATTAAAAATCACAATCTAGCTTATAGTTTACTCCAAACAACTCCTACAAGTAGGTTTCAAAGCAAATTTCAAATCACATAGAAAAACGAAATGTAACCTACAATTAAGGTAGAAAGTTGATTTATAAAAACCTTGAAACAAATATGACAATTCTCTAATGGTTCTCATTTTAATACCATCAATAGTTATGAATTTTTCATGAATTTTCAAATATGACCCAACCATTCTAAAATCACAATTAGCACACAACCACCATCATTACATAATTCATTAACAAAACTTCACACATATCATAGATTTTTAAAACAAATTTCAATCAATGAAGGTGTAAGAACATAGGTGCATCTAAGAAGGGGTGAATTAAGTGTAGAGAAATTTTCTTGTTTTCAGAGGTTTAGTGATCGATTTTTTTTATTAGGATATTATATGGCAAAAAATAAATGGCAGAAAAATAACGAATACATCAATATTATCCTGGTTCCCCTTATGACCAAGGGTACATCCATTCATCTTGCACACTATAAGAGATTTTTCCACTACTTGAAGGAAGTACACCACTTTCTTCAAAACAATACAATAACTTCAATGATTTTGTTCATCAATGTTCTTGACTAAGAACAAGAATATAATAGTTTGTACAATGATATCAATCCAATATAATTTCAAGTACACTAGAGAACCTTTCTCAATGATATGAAAATATAGTATAAATACTTGAAATATGAAAATATAACTTTGAAAATATTTCAGAAAATTGTTCAAAGTTTGGTTGTGGGATTGATGCGTTTAAAACTGAAGTTATAGGGTATTTATACTTCATAGACATCACTTCAGATCAGTGGTCATCATTCTTAGAAGTTTGATGAACATATGCAATGATCCATAACCATTTCAAAATTGAAAAATTGCATTGTTTCGCAGTTGTATTCGGCTACAACTTGTGTATAGTCGAATACACCTCTATAACGTTCAGTTTTTATTCAAGATTTCAATATCGTATTCGAATACAAAACTTTGTATTCGAATACAACTGAGTGAATTTTACCATTGGCTTGTTGTTGTATTCGGCTACACCAGGTTGTAGTCGAATACAAATGTGCAGTCATAGCCACTGACTTAACACTTGTATTTGGCTACATCATCTCGTAGTCGAATACAAATGTTTAGTTTTAGCTACTGACTTATCACTTGTATTCGGCTACAACATGTTGTAGTCGAATACAACATTGAATTTTGTCAAAAACTTTATTTTCAAACATTGTTCATGCATTTTTTATACTTTGAAAATCCTTTTAATGCATATGCTAAAATGAAATGTTCTCATTTGCATTTGAAATATAAGAATATTAGATTGCATCATGTACCTTTACATTATATATCTTCTGATATGTTTGACCATAGTTGACTTTGATTATTTGACATTTTTTTTAGCTTGTAACTTGATCACGTTCCTTGGTTTTTGTCTTCATAAAAAAAAAAAAGTGTTTTACACAAGGAAGTTTGCTAAAATATGTAAGTATAATTCTATTTTTACTTTCATGGGTATGACTTATTCTTTTTTATGACAAGTACTCTTAAATTAATTTTTCATAGATATTATCTCAATTTTATACCTCAATTATAAAATAATAAAATATCTAAATAATATTCTTAGCAACCCATAGTAGAATAAAATCATCATTCAAGGAATGCACACATGTATACATATGTTGTGCGAAGTAAATACATAGTGACAATTCCTTGCTCATCTATATATATATATATATATATATATATATATATATATATATATATATAACATAAAATCAAGAAAGAAATGGAAACATACAAGACAAG
Organism: Cicer pinnatifidum; assembly: GCA_037974775.1. NCBI lineage: Eukaryota > Viridiplantae > Streptophyta > Magnoliopsida > Fabales > Fabaceae > Cicer > Cicer pinnatifidum. The sequence goes on along the minus strand of JBBPBR010000001.1, from coordinate 41,589,455 downwards.
AAGAAAATTAGAAAGATTGAATAGAAAATAAACAAGCTATATACTTCAGAAGTTGAAACCATTCAAGCGAAGAGATAAAAAATATTTTTAGTGACTAATTAAAAGAAAATAATTTAAAAGTTATAAAGGCTGCAAAATGTTAGGTTGCAACGATATTATTATTATTAAAAAAAATTGAAATTGACATTGTTAGAATACTTATCTTTGAATTTTACAAGACATGTATACAATATTGAAAACCACTATTTCATCTCTTATGTGACAATATCTTATGTCATATACACCCAAATTAATATACTTGGCTTAATTGCAGTTTTGGTCCCCTTATTTTAGTTGAATCGCGAAAGTAGTCCCCCCATTTTGTTTATCCCCAGTTTTGGTCCCCCAAGCAGAATTTGGATCCAAAATTTCATGAAATTTTATTTGTTTTACATTTATTTAAGTCACACCATGTCTCGTGATCTCATTTGCAATAATTGTACGTGAAATATATGATCATAAATGGTGTAGTACAACTTTAAAAAATGAAATTTTATCAAATTTTGGATTAAAATTCTGTTTGGGGGACCAAAAGTGGGAAGAAACAAAATGGGGGGACTACTTTCGAGATTCAGCTAAAATAAGGGGACCAAAACTGCAATTAAGCCAATATACTTATATCAAACGAGAGATATCCATAATGAAGGTACTTACAAGTTGTTATTATTAAATGTTTTAATCCTCATTACAATAGTTTGAATTCTAGTTATCACAAGTTATAAGTCAAAGGTCAACTACCATCATATTATTAGTCATAATAGGGCATAAATACAAGGTGTAATTCATCCTTGATATGATTATTTTACATAAAAGAAAAAATCTTACTTTCAATTCAAGAAGCATCACATGTGAAAAGGAATGAAACAAAAATGGATCAATCCAAATACAAATGCAACTCAAACCTCATATCATCCTACCATGACAATCTATCCCGCAACTCATAACATTATATTAAATCGTGATTAATATTTTCTACTATAATAAGGTACTAGAAATAAAAATGTCATATATTGTTCTTGCTCTAAAAAAGTCACCCAAAGAAAAAATTAGTGAAACCCTCGATTTATTACATTATACTTCTCTACTATTTTATTCTATACATAATTTTATTTTAAACATAGTATATGTAATAAAAAAATGAGAAGAGATTTACTTCTATTAATTCAAATATCGCTCTATATAACTTATGCCTCAATGAAGAGATAAAATTTAAATTCAAAAAATAAGATTTCAATAAAATATTGCAAATATAATTTATGACTTAATGAATATTAATAAGATAAGTTTGAAGATATAAAAGTCGTGTATTAACTTAATATAGGCTATTTAAGATTCATAAGTCTTAAAATAGAAACATTTTCTAAAAACAGTGTTAACTCAAAATATCCACTAATTTGGTGGGTGGATTCAAATTTGATTTTATTGGATAATATTATTCTTTACTCTCCACACGACTCTATGAGGTGACCTATCCCATTAACTCGTACTGAGAATATTAAAATGATATTAAACTACAGAAACTATCGACTGACTTCCTAGACCTGATAACTTCTAAACTAATAACTCATAGTTCGCTTTTGAATCAACATGATCGGACACAAAAAATGTAACGTCTATTTTTTTTAGCATGAATGAAACAAAAATATACACAATACAAATGAAACTGATATTTTTAATTCATATATATCTAATTTCTTACGACTTTAAAACAACTTTCAAGTGAGACTTAATTAAACTATTACTCTAATCTAGACTCAAGTCGTAATCCGACTCCAACTCATGACATTGAAGGACTGTTGAGCAAATTCAGATACTCCTTAGACTTTCAACGTTTACCTCTAACGTGGAAAACATCACCCTCAACGTAGTGAGTATAAAACTCAGTAATATAGATTTAACAAAAACAATTATTGATGTTTCCCAATCATGTCGGTGTGCTAAGCATGGAAAATCCTCTCGGCAAACTATAATTCAATATCATATTATACTATTTATTCGTAAGCTATATTCAAATACCTCTTCTACCTCTAGTCTCAAATCTTTCAAACACTTTAAGCCACTAGACATGCGTAATCTAATGACTTAAATTCAACATAACAAGTAAGTCATAAATACTACATTGGTTTCATCCAATGTCCACTACTTGAATAATCTCTTTTGGTAAGATTGGACATAATTAAGTCCGTAATTGGTGTCTCACTTACCCTTGCTTACCCATCGCCCCCTTCGTATATAGTAAATAGTAATATAGCTAGAATGAACCATATATATATATATAATCATAACATATCAGTAATTTCCATTCACGTCATTGAACGTGCGCATAACATATTAAACTTCCAAAAAATAGTGTTATATTTAAACTTTCAAATGCAATTGGTTTCACTCAAAAATGAGTTTTCTAGCTTAAGATATAGATATTTCAAGATGACTAATGCAAAGAAACTTATAATACAGAACAATCTACTTCATAAAATCAAGAAAATTTGTAAATATAATATAAACTTATAAAAATTTACATAAATAAATTAATAGAAATAAGCTTTCCATTCCAATTGATTTCACTAAAAACCGATTCATGTTGCTTCTGTTATACCCATTTTAACTTAGCTACGTCATAATCTTTTTATACAGAAAACACTATAACTTTGGTAATTTAATTAAAATATCAAATGATGTCTGATTTGAATAAAAGATAACATGTTGGAAAGCATTAGATGTCTAGTTTATAAATTTAATTTTTATTATGCATAATAGACATTCAATTAATACAGTTTAATAAAATAATGTATATATATACAAAAGCGAAATAACAAATTATTTTATAACTTGTAACTCAATTTTCTCTGTCAATTCGCGATGAAAATTAGTAAAAACAATACGTATTTCGTAGGTAACTAAGTCTATTTTTTAATGGGATAGAAATCAGCTCAAAACCCTATCACGAGACAGAAAGGTTTGGCTCCTTATACCAAATTGGATTTTATATTCCACATTTTTAATTTTTGTCAATGATTTCATCATAATACCTTCATGGTCAATACAAAATATAGAAAACTAAAGCAATTCATACTCCTTCGAAAAATCTAAAGTAATTTTTTTCTCTAAAATTATATTCAGAAATTTCATTTTGAAATTTATGATTAACAAAAAAAAATTTTAAAATTTTCTAGGTTCAAAATAACTGCCGAAAAATTTATTTCTCAAATTTTCCAGTTTGAAAAATATCCACCGACAGTTAGAAAAATGAATTTAACAAAAACAATTGCGTACCAGAAATTTCAAAAACAAGAAATTTTACACATCGATTATTTTTTCAACTTTCTTTTTGCTTGAAATTTCAAAATGGATTTATTCGCTTAAAATTTTGAAACGAAAAATTTAGTATGCAAAATTTGTTCTCAACTTTTTTTTTATCTATTGAAAATTTGAAAAGAAAAAAAAATTTGTCTACTAAAAATTTATTAAACGAATAATTTATTCGGTGAAAAACAGATTAAAAAATTTCAACGAGAGAATGTAACAATAATAGAGATAAAGTTGGATTTCTGAAAAATTGTCGTGCAGAGGTCAAAATGAAGAGGATCAAATCTAATTTAAAAAGAATAAAGTCAAATGTTAATATGTGTTTAATTTTAAGTGAATTTTTGTGTGTCAATGGTGATGTTTATTTAAATAATATAGTTTGAGGCTTTGAGTTTGGGCATTTTGAGCTTGGGCTGATAGGTTCAAAATTTAAAATCATAAAACTTGTAATATGATATTTTACAAGAATGCATTTTTTAGTTTTTGTTTATTTCATAAAATTTGTGTTAATTTTATTCGTTAATAAATTAGATGTAAGGTCCTTAAGTCTAGCTTAACTAACAAATGTCAAGATTGTTAGGTTGTATGTCATATCTTAGATTGAACTCGGGAAAAAGAAGACAGAAAAAGATTAAAAAAGATAAAAAATAAAAAATAAAAAAAATAAAAAATATAGTTATAATAGTATTTATCATCTCTTTTAAAACAGACAGAAAAAGATTAAAAAAAAGACAAAGAAAAATCAAATAAAAAAAAAAAGTAGATGTAAGACTCGTGAAGTAAAAATTATCAATATTTAAAAAAATAATAAAAATGTCAAATAATATTTTCATTATTTTGCAAATATTATCTCTAACATCATTTGAATTTCTCTCCACCATGATGGTTCTCCTAACGAGTTTCTCATCTTTTTACTACCAAAGAAAACATCATAAATTTTTAAAAAATGAATATAAAAACTATTTCCACATGTATATTTTTGAAGACTTCAAGTGCATTTGGGTGAATAATTTATTATATAGAAAAACTTTAATTAGAAAAATATTTAAATTAAGATAATAATTTTTTATATGGGAAAATACTTAAATTAGGATAATAATTTATTATATAGAAAAACTTTAACAATTAATTAATAAAACTTAATCAAATGAAATATTTGTTTAAAAAACAAAATAATGGAAACTTTACCTAGAATTGAACATAACAATCGTATATGTTTCAGTGATGGAGTAACATTCCTCTAATTCTTCTCCTAATTAACACTTTGAAGCTATTAATCTGCACCCATAGAAACTCTTTCGCCTATTTCGAGAAGAGAAAAGACAATGAAGGCGGTTTTAGAAAAACTTCTGAGACTTGGGACCATTTCAATGAAATTCCAGATTGTAAAATTAAAATTATTGCTTGTATATATTGTCATCAAATGTCCTTTTGTGAAGTTAAGGGACATGGTACTTCCAACATAAAGCATCACTAAACAAGATGCATAAGTTATCCTTTGGTTGTTTTTGTCATATTGGATGAATGACTCTGTAAAGCAATTGAAGGGAAGAGATTTAAGTACTTATGTAATCAATTGCAGCCTCAATTTACCCTACCATCAAGACGTATTGTAGCAAGAGATTGTTTTCAACTTCATTTACATGAAAAAATTAGGTTAAAAGTGTTCTTCAAATCCGATTGTAGTAGGGTGACTGTTACTACAAACTATTGGACTTTTGTCCAATATTTTAAATATTGGACCCTCATAGCCCACTATATTGATAAATAGTCAAATTACTAAAAAAGAATCATTAGCTTTTGTGGGACTCCAAATCATAGAGCTAATGTTCATAAAATGATAATGGGGACTTTGAAATGTGTTTACCATCACAATTGATAATGTATGATCAAATGATATTGTGGTAGAATTATTGAAGAAAAAGATAAATAAAAAATGTGAATGGACTAATGTTTAATGGAGCTTTTTTCATATAAGGTGTTGTGCTCACATACTTAATTTGGTGGTAACTGAAGGATTGAAGGAATTCGACTCCACAATTTCATGCATGCAAAATGTAATGAGGTTTATAAGATCTTCACCACAAAGTATTGCAAAGTTTAAGGAATATATAGAATTTGTTGGAATTGCAAGCAAGAAATTGTTGTGTCTTGATGTTCAAACTAGGTGGAATTCAACATATTTGATGTTGGAAGCGGCTATTAAATTTCAACCAATCTTTGAAAATCTTGAAGATGAAGATGCAAGCTATAGGCAATACTTTGGAGATTTTCGCCCATCCACCAATGATGATTGGATAAAAGGCATGCATTTTGTTCAACTTTTGAAGTATTTTTATGACGCAACAAAAGTGTTTTCAACCTCACGATAAACAAATTTGCATATTTTATTTCCCTAATTAGCTTCCATCTTTACTGAACTAAAGTTTTCATCTATGGACCTCAACACTTGTTTAGCATCAATGGTTAAAGAAATGATGGCGAAGTACACCAAATATTGGGGCAATAAAGCTAACATAAATCAGCTCATTTAGTTTGATGTTACTTTAGATCCTTGATACAAGTTAAGATATGTCAAATGATGCTTCAATGATACGTATATGGTGATAAACCAATTAAAAAGACTTTGTTGACAAACATAAATGTAAATCTTACTAAAGTGTACAAATGGTTCAAGCATGGTTATGAAATAACGACAACATCTAGGTCTTCATCATCTAGTGATGCAAGAGTTGTTTCCTTTGGAGAAACAGCCATTATTGATCACACAAACACACACTTACAACAGAAAAATACTTTTCAAAAACATTTAAAGGAAAATGATTCAATAGATGTTGAAAATGAGCTTTATAAGTACACTAATGAGAAATGTAAAAAGTTTGTAGAAAAGTTTGAGATTCTAATGTAGTTTTTAATTATGTTCATTTAACTATGTTCAATTTTTTATTTATTATTGGCTGCATCTTTGATTTTTTGGAGTCACACAAGACTCATCATTAGTTATACCATAGCCATATGTTTTGTGCTTAGCAAGTCAAACAAAAATACTTTGTGGATAAGACGCTTCATTTAGTTTTATTGAAAATGATGTCAATGTTCTTTTGGCTAATTTATAATTTATTTTTGTAAGTTATGTAGTTGAATGTGTTGGGTAAGATTGGGCAACGAGCTTTTTGAAGGAGATTGTTATTCTTTGCACTAATGAGTATTTATTTGTAAGCTTTAATTTGATTGTCATTTCATCATATTAACTTGTAGATTTAATAAATTAAAAATCATCCCACTAATACTTTTGTGGTATTGGACCAGTTTACCATATATTTGCATCAACTTCTACTTTTGTGGCGTTAAATCAAAAATGACCAGATAAAACTCATGTAAGTTAATCGTTATAGCTTTGTTATAATTCAATTGTTAGGTATACAATGCATATTAAAAACTTGTTTAAAATATGAAGAATAGTTATTATAATACTTGGATACTATTATAGTTATTATAATACTCAGATAATTATATTTGATAATCAAATACTATTGTTGTTATTGTAATACTTAGAAAAGTTATTTAATACTCAGATACAATTTAGTTTTTGTTTTATAATACATAAATATCATTATATTTGTTTAAAATTTGAAACATAGATGTGATCATGTTGGAGTCTCTCTGCTTTGATAACAACACAAAACTAAAGAAAATTTATCAATGCTCTTAAGGTATTTTTCTGCAATCGTAATTTAAAACTAACTCAAGATTAATCTTGATTTCAAAATCAATAGAAGAAAAACATTGTTGGTTAATGAAATTAAAAGAAATTATTTATATATGATATTCGTTAGTGAGTGAGAAATAATTAATGATAAAGAAATGAGAATCACACAGTAATGTATCTTGGTTCACCCAAGGTGATTTACGTCCAATTCTCACAATTTGTGAGCTTTTCCACTAATGTGCTTGAAGAATAACGTTCTTGTTTTTCACACAAATTTTTGTGATCACTCTAGATCAGTTACAATATTCATTTTTCAACCTTGAAAGGATTTCTTACAATTACCTTCAGTCTAGAAACGGTTTTTACAAGTCACAAATTAATCACAAAAGGATTTTTATAAAACACTCAAACTATTTTCAAGAATATAGTCTTGAGTTTCAAAATAAAATATTGAAAGGTTGATGAAATATAATTTATTCAACACTTGAGAGATATTGACTGTTGTTTAGTGTCAATCTTTTTTTTCTTTGTACGTAAGCTACCTTTCTTCATAAATTCAATATTAGAGCCCTATTTATCCTAGTTGTACTTGTTTCATAGGCTATTAATTTGGAGATTGATCTTATTATGGTTCTTTTTTTGCTTCTTTTAATCTTTTGTGCTTGATCATGATTATGATTTGCCTTGGTGTTTAATGTGACACCCTAAATCCCAAAATAATATATATATATATAATAATTTATATCATATTCCTATAAAATTTGATTCAAATTAAATAAGTAAAATACAAATTAAAACCCTTATTCCCGGTATCACCTATCAGAGCGGGGTTCCTCCCAAACTTGAACTTCAAGACTCATTAACCTGTAATAACTGCGATTTCGCAAACGCATGGCCCAGCCAGTCAAACACAAACAACGAAGGAGGTGAGTTTTGAAATCATGTTAATAGTATAATATGAGTAAGAAGAACACGCAAACAATCATAATAGAACCGTATCATAATCACTTTACGAATATATCAAAATATTTAATTAAATAGTATCATACTATAACATCAAAGTCACCCAAGTAAAATAATCATCTCATTATAATATACATCAAATCATCTAATTAATATTACCTTTGAAACACATCAATCACAACAAAACAATCACAAGGAAATGCAATGCTATGCATGAGCTTAGACTCTACTTCACAATGTGGTACTATTCTAACTCTGAAGTACTTGGTTAGGAGGCCATGATACTATGCCACTACAAGAGTGGACGGACAATTCATGAATGGCCAAGTCCTCATAGATCCCCTCAACTCAACCTGAGACACATATACGCGACGGTCGGGGTACTTTTGTGTTGCACGGTAGCTCCCGGCCTTAGGGAATAACCCACTAATCCACTTAGGAATTCCCCACTAGGTGTATCCCCAAGGTCTATCAGTCTTACTTTACAGTTCGACTGTAGCCCTCCATGATCAGGTTCATTCAGTTGTACTTCCCCAGAATCACTAGGCTTGTCAGGCCCTACCTATATGATGACAAAATAATCTCCACTTCACAATTCATAATATTTATTTTCTCCCCTAGTTAGATTAGACTACTCCATTAAGAGCACCATATTTAAGAATCATCACTATCTCATCAAGTATGGGGTACTTCAATATTTTCATCACAATTTTATAATATCATTAATCATAAATAATCATGAGCATCGTATAAACTCATCACAATTTTATAACATCACTATCATCAATCAAAAATCATCATTATCATCACGTAAGCATATATCAAACCATGCATCCATATTTTCTTATCACATCACATAACTTCATCTAAGCAAACATGTACACATAATTTCATTCAACATCCAACATCACAATAATAACAAATATCAACTACCACACAAGTATCGAAAATTAAATCAATCAACACCTTATAAAATTTCTATTTCACATTTTAATCTCACAATTCTCATATTTCAAATTAATCAATTTATCTCTCAAAGGGCTACTGCCGTACGTAGCAAGCCCCGGATGAATCGTTGGGAACTACGGTTTTCCCGTTCATCTCACAATATATTATACTCATGAATTCAAACGCTCTCTCACCCCTTACCTTATTTTGAAGCTTTCACACACGAATGCGATTCCACGAGCAAACAACCTTTGTTCATTGACTCTTTGTCCTTCAATCGATCTAACTCGATAGTTTATAAGTAAACGTTAAAAATAAATTATGAGAAGATACTCTAAAAACTAAATTCGAAATTCGGTCAAGAAAAATTACCATAAATCAGAAACCCAATTAGTGGATAATATAGTCACTTTTCACACGGTCGTTTTGGCGTTGGTTTCACTCAAATTGGACTTACGGTTAAGTAGAACGATGCAAAATAACGAATTCTACAAATGAAGAAGTCAGGTATTTTAGAGAAAAATTGGGGTTGTTAAAAATCTGGAAAATTATGTTTAATTGACAAGTTAAATGAATGAAATAACGTACTCAAATTTGGATGAGAACGGAGAAGCTTTTACGAAACAGTTATCGATCACCGGTGTCAAAAACGATAGATTTGTTGTTGTGTTTACTCTTTGGCTTCCCATTCAACTCCCTTCCCTTTTCTTTGTTTTGTTTTATTTTAGTACAAATTAGGGTTCACAAGATCTCTTTATTTATATTTTGGTTTTGGAAAGCGGCGGATAGAAAACAAGTAGCAAAACCTAACAAACTCATCTAAATATTAGCAAAACCTAACAAACTCATCTAAATATTAGCAAAATCTAACAAACTCATCTAAATATTTGCAAAACCTAACAAACTCATCTAAATATTTGCAAAACCTAACAAACTCATCTAAATATTTGTAAAATTAGTTAACAGCCCATGCCTACCTTACATATATCAATCGGTTTCTACAATTTAGCTTGTCCTATATATTTTAATGTATCATTATTATTTATTTATCTATTTATTTTAAAGAAACAATTATATGGATATTTATTTATTTATTTTTTTAATAATATGTTTAATTAGGTTTTATTCTTCTATATGGATCTAACCCATAAAACACATTTTTATAATAACTATAATTATTACTATAATATTTCTCAAAATCAACCCATAAAAACACTATCATCTTTATAAAATAGTCAAAATGATAAAATGAATAAATATAACATCAAATTAATTAGCCATGAAATTTATCAACATATATTCTAAAATAATATTCTTCATCAAATTAATTATTTAAAATTTTATTTAATTAATAAAATAGTTTATTATAAAATTTGGGGTGTTACATTTAATTCACTTAAAATATAGGATTGATTCATTTGATTTTTAGAACAAATTGTCCAAAATGATCTTGTATAAAAAAAACTTTAAACTTTCGCAAACCAGAATGATTTTGGTTTGACTAGACTGAATGCTGTAAAAACCAGAACGATCGTCGTTTATCCAAATTGTTGTTTTTATGAATCAGAATGATCTTGTGTTCACCAGAATGATCTTGTTTTCATTGTATATTATTACCTATCTACACAAAGCATATTCAAAATCATATGTTAAATATCCACATAATTTAGAATCGTAATTAGAAATTAATTAACTTTATTTGATTATCTTCAAAATATTAATTTGAGATTTTGCATCGACAACTTAAACTCTACAAAGTCAGAAAGACTAAACTCGTTTCACACAATGTCCTCTACTTAATTAACATTTTTTTATAAGATTGAACATAATTATTTTAGAAAGTGGTGTCTCACTTACCCCTCAATCTCGTCGTATATAGACAAAAAGTTCATCTTGATAAATGAACCTTTTATTTATATATATATATATATATATATATATATATATATATATATATATATATATATATATATATATATCATGTATTAGCAACAAACTTCCATGAAAAGTGTGTTATATTTGAACTTTCAAATACAATTAGTTTCACTCACTCGAAACTGATCTATATAACTCAAGTTATGATATTCTAAAGTCAACAAAGTTACATAATAATCTTATAACAGAGCAGTTGTGTTTACAATACTAGTGAGTCATTTCTATATTTATTGAAATCATAAATTTTAACACGATAAAATTACAATATATCTTCTTTTAGATCCAATTGGTTTCGATCAAAAATAAGCTTCCTAGTTCAAAATATAAATATTTTAAGCCAACTAATGCTAAGCAACTTATAAAACAAAATAATTCACTTCATAAAACCAAGATAATTTGTAAAATTAATATAAAGATTTCTAGTAACAATGTAGTAGGAATAAGCTTTCAGTTTCAATTGATTTCACTCAAAACTGATTCTTATAGCTTTTGTTATATCCATTTTAACTCAACTATATCTTAATCTTTTTTCGTAGAAAACACTACAACTTCGGCAATATAATTAAAATATCAAATGATATCTGATTTGAATAAACGACTATATTTTGGAAATCTTAAGATGTCTAGTTTATAAATATAGTTTTTATTATGTATAACAGGCATTCAATTAATATAGTTTAATAAATTAAAGTATATAGGTACGAAAACGAAATAACATACTTTTTCCAACTTGTAACTCAATTTTCTCTTTCAATTATCAATGAAAATTAGTGAAATCAGTACCTATTGTAAATGTATTTAAGTCTAGTTTCTAATTGGATAGAAATCAGTTCCAAGGAATATTTATGCAAAAAATTATCAACAAAATACTTAAAGTATATCCATACGAGTTAAGAGGCAACATTATACTATTTTAATTCCAAGTTTTATATTCTCAAGTTCATCTTCTCAACTAAGTAAAATTCATTCAAAACTCAGCATGAAATTCTACTAATTAGCAATACTAAATCATTATCATCTCAACGTCAACTCAACCACAACACTCAATAATCATAATAAAACAACAACTCTTCATAGTAACTAATAAAAACTCCTAACATGCATTCTTAATATTCAATGATACTAAATCAAATAAAATTATCACAATACCCAAACTTGCAAAACATGAACAGTTATTAGCAACATGCAATCAAAATCTCTAAGCACACCTAAGAGAGGTTTTAAGAGGGTTTTCTACTTTACCTTAAAGAAATTACAGAGGAGGTGAAAGTGTCATAGTTTCGAGTTTTATTTATTGGAAAATTAATAGGCATGCCCTTCACAAACGTGTTGCTCTTCCTACTTAGCCCTTTATAATATTTTAGCAGTTATTTCTGACTCAAATTTCTACTAATGCAAATTAATTATATCTTATATTAAATCATATCAATCATAAAACTAATTATTCTTATTATTATAATTATTCTACTAACTATAAAAGTTATTTTAAATAGTATAAAAAAATATCAAAATTTATTAAATATTTGCCATTTAAATTTCCAATACGGTAAACTATTGTTAAATTATCATTGCATGCGATTTTGTAAGGATGATTGCATTTATCTAATTTTAATAATAACAAAAATAATAATAATAATAATAATAATAATAATAATAATAATAATAATAATAATAATAATAATAATAATAAAAAAGATATTGATAATGGTGTAGATATAGAAAGTTGGGATGTTACGTATGAATTTTTCATTTAATACTAACATTAGACTTTATGTGACTAAACTGTGATTGGGCCAAACTTTAATTTATAGGCATGTTTCGACTGTTGCCTTTTGTACTCCCCCCCCCC
>JBBPBR010000001.1:41559381-41570174 GCA_037974775.1 Cicer pinnatifidum | reverse complement strand
TTCAAAATATAAAACCATTTTTTAAAAAATTAAAAAAAAAAAACATATATATATATATATTGAATAAAAGGTAAACCAAACACAAAGTGTGCCTAGAAAACTAACAAGTACCAATTAAATCACAAAGGATAGTGAATTATCATTTTACTCTTCGTCTTCAAGTACAAATTTTATCTTCATTTTATTTTGCCGTGGATTCATCTTTTATGTGATATTGTATATATTCTATCTATGAGGTTAAAGGCTTATCCTCTACTTGTTTATCCTCTAGCTTTGAAGACATGTTAGATTATGTCAAATATACTTCTTTTGATCAATATGATGAGGAACTCGTTTTCTAACTTAGATACACTAAAAAGCACATATTAGATAATAAGCATAATCATAATCTTTGAAATAGTTTTGTTATCATTGAATTAATTGAGAGAGATTTTGTCTTAACAATCTCCCCCTCAGCATATGTGTAAATGTTTTTTGAGATAACTATTTTGAACTAAATTGTGACTTTAATTCATGGAAGCAGTTATTACAAAAAATGGTTCGAAAAAAAACATAATTAATAATTAACATCATGAAAAGGGGATTCAAATGTAAAGTTTCAAAAAGTATCCTCTTGCACAAAAAGTTGACAATTTGTTGGTCATAATTTTTCTCCTCCTGAATTGGTTAACCATGAAAAAAATGTGTCGATCCTCTCAGCTACTTGGATGGAGATGAGTCGTCATAAGCGGATGAGGTAGACGAACGAGGTAGATATGCATGTAGAGGTTGAGTTGGGAGCACAAGAGGATGGTCTCTAGGAGCGATGGTGTTTATGAGGTGACCCATTCCAAATGAAGGCCAAATTGAACCATGGTTTGTTGAAAAGAGGTGAATCTTGTAAAGAGTTTCTTTTGATTTTTTCTGATATTTTTAAGAAACCTCAGTTCTTTTTTAAGGCGTTTGGATTTTGTCCTCTTATCATATATATGGCGATGTTGGTCCATTGGCATGGCACTTACGCTTGCACTTTTGTTCTAGGAGCTGACACCTTTGTCCTAAGGCGAGTTATCACTGGTTTTTTTTTTTCATAAATGAATTAATAGAGAAAAAACATCCAGTAAACTCAGGTAGGTGAGTTTTGGAGGGTTCACCGTAAGTTTTTGGTGGGACTAAGGGATCAATTAATGGAGGAGAGACATGAATAACAGGAAGAATATTAGCAGCAAGACTAACCTTTGGAGGGGACACAGTTTTTTTTGACATGGTGCAGGACATTTGAGGATTTTGAGATGGGCTTATAGGTGGATACGGTGGAAACAAAAATGTATCTTGGAGATTTTGAGATGGTACCCTTTCTTCTGCAGCATGAGGTGGTCTAAGAGGTGAGAACTAGGGATGACAATAAAATCCGCACCCGCGGATACCCACCCGAACCCGTTTGATTTGCGCAGGGAAAACCCGCTTTAATTGGGTGCGGGTGCGGGTGCGGATTTCCCTGACATTAAAATTCGGAGGCGAGGGCGGGTTTGGGGGTGGTGATATCCACCCCGCACCCGCACCCGAACCCGCCCCGCAAGTATTATTATTGTAATTTTGTAAATTTTATTTAGATATATATATATATATATTTAATATTTTTTAAAATATTAAAAATTATAATTTTCTTTATATAAAATATTTTTTTATTTTATTATTATTTAATAATAATTATTTTATTATAATAAATATGATTTTTAAATTTATAATTTAATATATATGAGTGGGTGCGGGTGCGGGCGGGGAAACCCGAAACCAGTTGCGGGCGGGGATGAGTGCTTAAATTTTACACTCGCTATGAAACGGGGGCGGGTGCGGGTTTTCCCCGACTAGTCGGGTGCGGGTGTGGAGGAGGTGAAATTCGCCCCCGGCCCGCCCCGTTGCCATGCCTAGTGAGAACTAGTGATGAGTAAGATTCAGATCATAATAGAGTTTTGCACCATCCTTCATGAATTGGGGAGAAGTGTCCTCTAGGACGTCTTTGGCAAGAGGATAATCTTCTAGGGTTTTTAGAGATAAATGGTGAGTTGTATAGGGTGCAATTCGAGGTCACCTCATTGATGATGTGAAATGGGGATGGGATCCTCAGGAGTTCTTTTCTCTTGGATTGGGTTCGTGAAGGCATCCTCAAATGGATGATGAGTTGTTGATTTTGATTGCTTTGGAGATTTGTGAGTGGTTTTCTGATTTTTTTTTTTTTTTTCCTTTTTTGTTGTCTTAGTTGCATAAGACATTTTCTTTGTTGGAATGGATGAAGAGATAGTTTTGGTGGAATCTTTTTTGTGAGTAGGCTTGTTAGTAGGCTTCAACCTCATTTGATTCACATTTCTGGAAGAAAAAAATGTTGATAAAATACACGGCTTGTTCGTCTTCTAAGGGAACTTTAAAAAACTTCAATTTTTTGTTAAGATCATTCCATAGGGGATTGATCGGCCGAGCCTAACAGCGCTCATCATAAAACAAAAAAAATATTACCCATGTGAAGAGGAATCCCTGAGATGAGATGATGTATGATTAACAGGTCAAGCTCAATAACATTTTCAAAACTGCAAGCTCTAGGAACAGCAGAATGGACGCAGATGTTATGGAGAACTCTACACATTGGGAGGACGTCCAAGGCGACCTGTGTTTTGGTTGATGAGAATATTTTTTAGAATAGTGGTTCGAGAAATTTTACACTGAGAGTACCAGGACTCAGTGAAAATTGGTGATCCTTCAACACGGATATCCATGATTTGACATAAGGAAGTAAGGGTAATCTCTAGATGTAACTACTCCCTAACTCATGGAGGATGGTGAAGAACTCTATTATGATATGAATCTTACTCATCACTAGTTCTAACCTCCAAGAGGACCCCAAGCTGCATAAAAAATGGAACCATCTCAAAATCTCTAAGATACATTCTTGTTTCCGCCGTATCCACTTGTGAGCCCATCTCAAAATCCTCAAATGGCATGCACCATGTCAAAAAATTTACATCCCCTAAAAAGGTTAGTCTTGCTACTGATATTCCTCGTGTTATTCTTGTCTCTCCTCCATTGATTGATCCCTTAGTACCACCAACAACTTACAGTGAACCCTCTAAAACTCACCTACCTGGTGTAATTCTCTAGAGAACCTTGCTCTAATTCCTATTGAAGTAATTGAAATATCACTAGAATATGGGTTGAATAGAGATATTGTTGTTTTAAAATTTCTAGTGGCCTGTTTTAAAGTTGTATCCTCTGTGAGAGGATAAAATAAAATAAAATTTATATGAGGATGAATGTATGAAACAGAAAAACTAAAACATATAAAGAGGACACACACAAATTTATATTGGTTCACCCAAAATGGGTTACGCTCAGTTCTTCACAAACTTGTGAGTTTCACTATATTTCAAAATGACTTATCCTATAAAGGGATCTTTTCTTTTATGTGTTTGTTTTCCAGCCTTACCAGGCATACACTATTTTTCCTTTCGATTTACAACTATTACCAAGTTTATATAAACTTGGAATATACAGATTTAGTTATTTGTGATAAGAGTATAATTCTTTCTCTTTTGCAAAACTTTCTAAGATGATGCTCTAAAAGATATAGTTAAGGTCTATAGAAAGTGCAAAGACATAATGATATTGCTCTTCTTAGCTTTGAGTATCTCTCTTTTGTATAAGTAGTTGTATTTAATGATGAAGAGTTATCTTCCTTTTATAAAGGTTATGAAGCTCTATCCATGAGGAAAGGTAGTAAGTGATCGTTGGAGATTTGTTTAAATGTCCATGGTCATTAATTTGATTTTCAAAAGTGTCATTGAATTGTCCTTGTAATGCATGAGCTTAGGAGGATGAGTTTGCAATCCCTCCTCGGATAGGAGGTTTGATCTTTCCATAAGTTAAGACATGACTTGTACTTTTGGCTTTTTTATTTTCCAAGAGTTGTAGTGTATTTCCTTTCTTGTCAAGTACAATATTTTCTCGTACTATGGTCCTTTTGGATATTCCTTATGTATGAGGATCAATGGAACCATAAGTTCATCATTTCATTGTTCATCCTCTATCTTGGATCCTCATCTTATGAATTGTTTATCATTTTACTGTTTGTCTTCAGGTACATATTTATCTTCATTTTATTTTGCCGTGGATTCATATTTTATGTGATATTGTATATCATCTATCTTGGAGGTTAAAGATTTATCCTCTACTTGTTTATCCTCTAACTTAGAGAACATGTCAGGTTGTATCAAATATACTTCTTTTGATCAATATGATAAGGAACCAATTTTCTAACTTAGATACACTCAAGAGCACATATTAAGATAATAAACATAATCATAATCTTTAAAATATTTTTGTTATAATTGAAACAATTGAGAGAGATTTTGCCTCAACATTATCGCTTGAACTTGAAAACCAACTGGTCTTCAAATGCATGCATACAATGTTGCAAATAAGAGGAAAATCGAGATGACTGAACACCAACTACAATCTTTATCATTTATCTTGGTGGTTATATGGCTCTCAAAGAGGCAAAGAAATGTTGCTAGATCCTCCACGGAAGAAGAATACTAGTTTGTGGCAAATGCTATTGCATAACTTATGTGGCTAATAAACCTAGTGGTGAACTTAGGTTGCAGCCACAAATTCATTATCTATTTTGTGATAACATAAGATCCCCTTACCTTTGTTCCAATCCTGTATTCAATTCAAGAAGAAAATATATTGCTCTTGATTGTCACTTTGTTTGACAAATGGTTCAAGAAGGCAAACTAAGGGTTGCTCACATTTATACCAATTACTAAATATCTATTTGCATATATTCTCACAAAACCTCTACACAAAGCAAGATTTAGCCTCTTGTGAGACAAAGTTAATGTCCTAAGATGGTGACCCAATTTTAGGGGGCATAATAGAGACATTAGTTAATCAATTTGATTTGTTATCATTTAATAGCCATGTTGTAGTTACTATGACAGTTGCACATTATTCGTGGAATCATATATGATCATGTCTCATTAGTGTGAGAGATTTGTCATCCTAATTTCTTTCAATCAACCCAATTATGTTTTGTCAATTGTAATTATATATACTAGGTTATTGTATCAAATATTTCATCAAGTGAATAATACATTTGTTTAGAACCGACATCATTCAAGTTGCGTCTTAAATGTAATGATGGAAAAAACTGTTAGTTTATACTTATAAATAATATCGTTGATCGTCGTTAGGGTTTTAAATAATCTTTAAATATATTATACGATAAACCATCTATAATCTATAATGGTTGTCCACCTGCCACCTTAATGTTTGCCTACAAATGAGTATGCTAAAAATTTACAAGTTAGAAAAAGATATATAAGTATTCACTCAATTGTTAAATTTGTAAAAAAAAAATAATACAAAACAATTTATCATTTCAATGTAGTATATTGATTATCTTATTTCAATTGTACCATATGATTATGATTAATGCATGTGAGGCAGTCACAAGTTACAAGTAATTCCATCACTTTATATTCCATGATTATAAACATGAATGCACACATAGATAATGAGATTATTTTAATAAAATTATCGATCTCTTTCTTTTATTAGCAATTAATTTCTCTAACTCCTTACATCAAAAATTCATATATAAAAATTACAAATTTTTGTAAGTATAAATTGGATTATTTTTGGATTTGATTAAACAAATTCAAAAAATATTCAATTTTTGCTTAGAAACCAAGTTCAAGAAAAGGTTTTGGCATGTTCAATCTCCTTCGTTGGTTCTACACAACGACGGGCTCACTTGAAACTAGTCCAAGGTTGTTGTCCTCGTTAAAATTATGTATTTTGTTTTAAGTGATTGAATAATTTTATTTTATTTTACTATTAGAAATTAAGTATTGACTCCACTAAAAATTATTTATGAGAAACTAAATATGCAATGACGTGAGTGATAAATCGTAGGAATGATTGTTTGATTATTTTTCTTTTATTTTATTTAAATAAATAATTTTTATATTAATTTATTTTATTATATATATATATATATTGTTGTGATTTTGTCGTATGAGTGAGATTTTTTTTTATTTTCTCGTTTTAGTGCAGTATTTTTTTTTTGAAATAATATTTATTTTAGTTTAGATTAACGTAGCAGTTTTGATCAATTATAAATTTAATATCATAACATTACAAATTTAGATACATAAATATTTAATATTTTAATTTTCTCATAATTATAAGTATATTGGTATTTTGTGTTATGTTGTCATTTTATGCTATTAACTTGTGTATTGGAAATATATTCGCAAATTTATTATTTATATTTTTAGCAAATTAAATGATATTATATTAATCTATTCTATAATTTAAATGAATGAATCTATTTTTTTTAGTAATATATATATATAGTTTTATAATCTTTTGTTTTCGGATTATTATAATTTTCATAGGAATATTTATTGTATATGAGACTGCTCTCACGAATAAAAATTAATTCCTAGACTAGATTTGCCCTGGTTTGCTAGTTCTACATACCTTCCTTAACATGATATTATTTGTAGTTATCCTAATACATGCCGATGAAACCGCCATCCAAATCAATTGTCTAAACTTAATATAACACCGGTGGAGACATATTTTTTTTCAATCTTCAATAAAAAAAAAAAATTGTGAATACTATGATATCCTACAACTTGGTACAATATAGTACACAACAACCAATTATTTAAGGTCATTTTTTATGTAATTTAATCATTTAAATTTTATATTTATTTTATAACCAACTATGTCCATCCTTTTCTTATAGGTACCAAAAGATTTTATTAAAAAAATTTAAAAAAAAAAAAAAAAATGCATCCTCCTCCCTTTAAGTGGAATAATATATGCATTTTAGTACATAACTTTATTGAAAAGGGGGGCCACAAAGACCCCACGGATTAGTACATGCGATATATCTCTGAAATTCACCCCTTCCAACCTAACGGTCAAATATATTTGTTGGCCATAGATAGATATAAAGCTACCCTCTTTACAAGTATCTTGATCACAAGTAAGGCATGTTTCCAATATAAGATATAATGATAGCTCAACACACACACCCATTTCACCAAAAACCATTCCTTAAGTTTTTTGTCATAAAAATATTATTAAATAAATTAAAAGGACTTTGAAAATATAAAACTAATAATAAAAGAAAAAGAAAGTGTTCTTTGAGTTCCACTTTCATGCACAAGATCCTCTTTCGTTAATTATCAACCTTTGTTTTCTTTTTTATCTCTTTCTCACACACACCCTTATCTGACAGAAAGAAAGTGAGAGATTGAGGCTTGACATGTTCAAAGATTGGTTTTATATGCTTGTATTGTGGAGGTGATAAATGAGATTCCCATAAAAAAATAAAAAAGCCTTAAAGAGAGAGAAAGTAAGAGATTCTTATAATGTGAGAATTAAAAGGGATGGATATCACATGTAGAATAATAATATAGCTTTATGTTGAATGGAGAAAAAGATAAAATAAAGTATATAGTATTAAAGAAATTATATTTCCACAAGTCAAGATGCAAACGATTTTTCCCTTAAAAGAGGGGCAAGCATAAACATACACATGATCCCCTTACTATCCATATACTCAACATTAAAGTGGCCATTAATTAAATTAACCAATACAATACATATCAAACAATTAACGTATAACTAGATCACTTAAATAGATCATGAATTTAATCTTTGATTAATATATAAAGATTATTTATTAAAAAATTAACCCTTAAATAATTTTTTTGTATTTTGATGGATTAGTCATTGACTTTCGACTAAACAATAAAAATGACTAATCAATTTTGATTATTAATTTTATACTACGAACCTTCTTTCTTTTTCCATGTACAACTTTTCTTACTTTTGTATTGTTCTTTTTTGTTCCTTCTTTTTCATATTCATTTCTTGGTGTGGTTAAAATAAAGTAGGGTCAATATGGTTGGGAGTATATATGAGCAATAATGGACCTAAAGTGAAAAGGAAAGATGTGCAAGAAGAGAGTTTGAAGAGGAGAATCAATCCTTGCAGCTACTTCTCATCTACTCATCTTGCAAGGACTCTTTTTTCTCTTTCTAATTCATTTCACTTTTTCACAAGAAACTTGATTTTGTTGGCAATTGTTTAAACATCAAATTCTTTGGCTAATTAATTGGATTAATTAGTTTGAATGTCCTCTTGCTTTTGGTCTTATATATTTATTGCCTATAGGGCCATAGTACTATACTTCAGAAGAAAAAAAAAAGGTTGGTATTTATTAAATAGTGGAAAAAAAGATGCCCCTCCATATGCAATAATTAATTAATTTTTTTACGGACATATGCAATAATTAATATATATTTCCTTTTCTCTGCCAAGATGTGATAACTTCATGTTACTTCATGATCACGTCCCATTCATTTTTTCTATTATTCATAATAATACAACCAAAGTAATGTCCCATTGCTCTTTTATAACGCCAAATTTTAATTCACATTAAGCAATAGGGAATATCGAGAACAATTAATTAAAAAAATATCAAACCAATTTGCCGTGCATGAATAATGCTTTGGTTTCTATGTCTGTACGGGTTGGCCTGCCCTCTAGCATATAAATATTACTTTGTCATAAACTTTAATTATCTAGTAGATTAGTCTAACCATACCTTGTGACTTTATGATATAATTATTCATTCTATAATAAGGTCAAGCCTCCAATTAATTTTGTATTGTTCTATTAAAACGTAGGAGATACAGGTGAAACTAACAACCCAACTTGTGGAATCCTTGGTTGGCATTGTCACATTAAATTGATCTTTTCAGTTAATTATATATTGATTTTTTAAATATGGGTATCCAAAATACAAATTTTGATTATTTTTATTTAAAAAATCACGTATTTACATGCATTAATGAATCTTATTCATTATTTTAAAATCGACTATTTTACATAACACTTTTCGGTTAATGTTGATAATTATAGTAAAATTTTGATAATTATAGTGAAATTTTGTTTATATCTAAATGTTGATATGATCACATTTATATACATTCATTTAATTTTAATTTTTTGTTGATTTTTTAATATTTATTTGGGGCTCTCCCTTTGCTGGCACAGCATATCCAAGATTGTTTGAGACTTTGAGATGGTTAAAAAGCTTGAAATAAAAAAAAAATGAACAAGAACAACATCGTATGGTCTTATTTTGTTCATTATATGCAATGAATTGAATGTATAATTGAAGTCCCACATTGACCCTATGCCTAATAATACTGCTACTATAAATAAAAATATTAGAAAGAAGAAAAAAAGCATGTCAAGATCAACTTTTTTAGGAAAGCTACATCTCCATACATGCTTCGTTGTGATGATGTTGTCCAAGTAATGACTGATGAGAAAAATCTATACAATTTAATGTGTTACAATATACTAAAACGGCACCAGCATATGTGTGCTTAATTAATGATATTGCACGTCTAGATTTTAAAGCAAGAGATAAGTTCCAAAATGTGTATTTAAATTCTACATTGAGATTCTATTACCAAACGTTACTCTTTTTACCACTATTCCTAATGGGTTTATTTTTTTCTATAAGGAAAAATATTCTAAATGGATTTTATTTTTCTTAAAAAACGTGCATTAGCTAGCTGTAATAATACTTCATAAAGAAGATATTTACAAAGTCCATTCTTTATCTTTTCTTTTTTATATACTTTAATTCATCAAAGTTTTGGAGAACAATGCGTGTGTTCTTTTTCTTTGGGGTTTAAAATCTTAGCGGCTAATTAATTTGTGAATCAAAACCACTTGATGCATAATTTATTTTTCTCACACATTCAAAGTATACCAATATCTATTTAAGAAATCACTTCTTTAAACAAATGATCCAATATAGTTTATTTGGAGGTTTTTTTTTTCTTTCTTCTTAATTAAATGTGATAATAAATTACCAATTATTTAAAATTTGATATATCATTAATTATAAATGTTTAATTTGATTATTTACATATGGTAATAGTAAGTGATAAATAATGGCACATACTCTAAATATCCTTGAAAGAAACACATGGTATGGTAGCAAAATTATTAACATGTGTAGAGAAATACACAATAAATACGACAAGCAACTTTTATGGGAAAGTGTTAACATAATACACGCAACCATGAATGTAAGCATACTAAAAACCAATAATGTAATGAAAACATCCATATCTATTGTTAACTTCTAAATTTTTTATGAATATAGGTGGATATGGACAAACTTTGAGATTCAGAGAATACATAAAATCAAAGTTTGGCCATCTCAAATTTAATTAGGCTTTATTAGAAATTCAGATTTGGAAGACAATTTCAACTAAAGAAAACCTACCATTTATAATTTAAAAAGGAAAAATAGATAAAGTCACACGAGCACATGACAAATTTGATATTATCACAAAAGTTTCAACATTATTAGAAGTTAATGCATACCACCTTCCTTCT
Organism: Cicer pinnatifidum; assembly: GCA_037974775.1. Taxonomy (NCBI): domain Eukaryota; kingdom Viridiplantae; phylum Streptophyta; class Magnoliopsida; order Fabales; family Fabaceae; genus Cicer; species Cicer pinnatifidum. Next base: position 41,559,695 of record JBBPBR010000001.1, on the reverse strand, counting down.
CTCTTTTTCTTTTCATATATGCTTTTTTATTCATTTTTCTTTTCATATATGAAAAGCTGTATATCTCACTTTTAATTTAGAATTTTGTCGCATAACATTTTTATGCCCATGTAATGATATCTATCCCATTTACGTTTTTGAGTAAAACAAAAATTCCATTTATGTTTAATGCAATACACACTTTTAATTTAGAGTTTCTTAAAGTGTGTATTTGTTAAACTCATTTATATACATTGTGGGACAAAGGGGTAGAAGATCACAGTTAAAATAAAATAAGTAATATACATTAAGAAGATAACATAATACCCGTCCCT
>JBBPBR010000001.1:41518112-41537029 GCA_037974775.1 Cicer pinnatifidum | reverse complement strand
TATATATATATATATATATTTTTTAAATTTTAAACATTAATCATTCTCCATCTTAAATGGAAAGACAAGAAAAACTATTAACTTATAATTATATAGAGTTACTTTTATACAATGATTCATGGTAGTCCTGATCCATCCTAAAATTTGTAGTTAATTGTTACATTAACTAAACTTTCCATTGGATATTGGGATCTTAATAAATTTGACTACAATGCTAATATTTTCGTATAGCCATTAGTTTTATATCATAACCTCTTAGCATTTGGGCTTGACATAATTAACAATCGGAATTCCAACCATGCAAACCAGATAATGGTTTAGGACTCTGACAATATTAAAAAAAATACTCTTTTCGATCACTGTTATAAATATAAAAATTATGATTTTTTTAAAAAATAAGTCAAGTATAATTAATTTTTTAGATTTTGTATAAAAGATAATTCAAATTTAGTAAATTGTCAATTGGAATATTAAATATTCAACTACAAACATTAAATGTTTTTTTAATTAAAATAAAGATCTATTAAAAATACTACTATTAAATGAGGCAAAAGTAGTTAATTTTTTTTTATAATAGTGACCAATATTTAATGCAATCTTTTTGTTTATAGTAGTGACTAGAGGGAGTACAACTTAAATAATTTAAGAGCTTATGTATTAACCATTTCAATTTGAAAGAATGAGGAAAGAGGAAAGAGGAAAAACAATGCATAAATTGAAAATTACTTATAACAATAGACTATTTGGAGAAGCTTTTAAAATTAAGCTAAAACAACTTATAGACATTTCATAAGCTGAAATATTTCAAAACACTCATGATTACATCGTCAGATAAACCCAAAGAAGCTCTAAGATATTGCAGCAAGCTTCTAATTTTTGGAAACATAGTCCTTGATTTGGATTCTCCACTTGAATTAACATATGATGAAACTAGAGAAAATAGGGCAATAATGTCAATCCAATATTAATAATAAGCATGGAAAAGTTGATAGCACATATTAGAGGACAATTACATGAATGTATGAAGTCAAAAGTAAGAATGTTGATCAACAACATGTTCACAAGTCACACAATTTGAACCAATTAAAATCAGATTACATTAATCATGATGCTTTAACACTATCTATCCATAAAATACATTATCAAAATCCTCTCTCTCCAGCCTTCAAATCACAGCAAAAAGTGAGCAACTTTTCATTTGGGAAGAGTTCAATACAAGCCTCTAGTGCTTGAAAAAAGTTGAGAAAATGCTTTCACACCACTAGCCCTTAATAATGACCATTGCATAACAAAGGTGTACTACTGAGATAATAATGAGGTGTTCCTGTGTGATCAAAAGTAGATTCAGATTGTGGAGAAAACAGTAGTATCCACACATTTTAAACTTTAAATCATAATATAAATGTGTAAGTTGTAAATCTTGTTTTGTTTATATGGACTGTTCAAAAGTTGATGTGTTCCTGTCAAAATGACCCTAATAGCTGGCCCATGTACCACATTTTTTATTGAGAGTTCTATTTAATTGTACCAAGAACAAAATCATATGAGGGGTTGCACCTCATAATTAATTAAAGAGACGTGCTCTACTTTGTTTATATATAATAGATACACACATATGTATGAAGATTGAAGAGGAATCAAGTTACTCTAGAAATAATTTTGGATAGAGTTACTCTCCTTAATAATTCACTATAAACATTGAACTTTATCAATGCAACGGTCAAAGTAAGAGTTCTTATTGAATAGATCAACCACACAAATTTTTCATAAAATTTTATAATTATTTGATACTTTATCAAATAACTTCAAGTGAACAGATGATAAGACTTTCTTAAAATATAAGTAAATGTCAACTATAAGATTACGTATTTACAAATATCCAATTTAGATAAAATTTTGTTTAATATAATATGAAAATATTCAACAGTTAAATTGGTAAAATTCAATATTTATTGTGAGTAATTAAGTGGAGTAACTCTACCCAGAGTAACTCCCTTGATTCCTCATATACACACACTTCCTATATATATCGTTGATGATGGCACATTTCATTGTTTGACTATCTAGGTTACAACCTTGAACAACTGGCCAGACAAAATGAAAATTAACTCTCTTAAGTGTAACTGATTTATATGAGAAATGCATCCTTCACACAGTTCCATCCATAAAAGATCTAATCTTAACTGATACAAGCCCCATCTACCATAACTCCAGAACCAAAAATGCATCAAGGGCAATTGTTACATTCTTCTAGTGCACATTATAGGTGTATTGACCATTTATATTATAGTTATTTATTACCTTCTTAATCTTTTACTTCCATTTGAAAAATGTGCTTGTGGTTCAGATCATAAGCTACCAATCTTCACAGTGCAACAATTGATTGGTTACTGGAAAACAATATAATTTTTAATAAAAGTATGATGATTATATAATGAATCAAAAACACCACCAAGTGAATAAAAACATTGAGATTTGAAATTTTAAATAAAAAATTATTCCTACATTCTCACCAATCCATAATTCAAGTTCCCTTGTCAAAGCAATGATTCTGATAAACATGGATGCTCCAAGTACAATTGCAAACATAGAGGCTCACAATTAATTGATTTGATAGGTGTTATAAGTGGAGGCTGTTGCCACTGCTTTGTATCGGTTGGGATCCACAAGTTCGATTCCTTGCTCGTACCTGCCTCGGGAAGGGAACGAAAATAAGCAGTTATCTCCCACCTGCAATCTGTTAAGAGTCGAAACGATAATTCAGAATTAGGTTTCAGTCTATCTACCACAAAAAATGAAATTCATCACATGGTTTACATATTCATCAATGAAACAGAGTAGCAAACAACTTTCACTTGATTCTTAGCAATCTATATGAACTGAAATAAATGATAAGATAGATATGAGCATGCTAGTGTGCATATGTGCATGCTAGTGTGCATATGTGCATGCTAGTGTGCATATGTGCATGCATGCATGCATGTTCATAAATGCAAGAGAGAAAAGGATTTTGCAAATTTGATACACTATATAAGAAGTTACTAATAAAAAAATAACAGAAGCAGTTACAATATTATTGGGAACAATAATCACTTCTTGATCATGTATCGACCATAGCAGAGAGATTAAAAGTACAATTAAGCCTTAAAGAAAAATAAGGAAAAGATAAACATAACTATTTATAGCACGATTAAACCTTGCATTTACCAGGAGGAAGCTTCTTAGTAAGAGATTCCGAGATTGACAGCTTGCTCAGAAATGATCTGAGAGAGAACTGAAGATCGACCTCTTCTACAGTTGAGCCGTAAGAGAGGTTCACTCCAAGCTTGAAAACAAATTTCTCCAGTGGAACATCATTGGCATTGAAGAAAATAACAGCTACTCTTTCAACCATGCCCTAGTAAATTGAAAGTAGTGGATAAAAATCAGCAACACAAAAGATAGTAGTTGCAATGGTCGAGCAAATTTTGACGTGTCAAGGAGGTGTGTTTTTGAACGTGATAGTCGCACTTCAATCAGCTATTAAATTATTTAAATCTTCTGCAACATATCAATCTTGAAAGAATTACAAGAAGTAATTATATCATCTAATGAATCCTGTTGAAAGATAGTGACTTTAAATTTTCATTGCAAAGTGTATGAGTGAAATTGTGTGCATGAGCTAGTTGCTAATAAGAGGATAGCTTATAGCTTAAGCACTAATTAATCACTATATGACACCAAGTGCTAATGATCTAAACATAAATGCTTAATTGGCTTACAAAGCCTTTCACCCTGCAAACCTTCTAAAGAAAAGGTTCTATAATTCTGCAGTGGCCTTCTAAAGAAAAGTCCGAAACTCCAGACTGCTCAGGAGCTATAATAATTAATAAGTCCTAACTCTCTAACTCTGAAACTAGATTGCCATCACCAAGAATGAAACAATATCAAATTGCCATCACCAAATAACATGCACAATATGATATACTCATTCAAGTTATAACTGAATTCTACACGACATTTGAAGCAACCTATATTTTAGCATTCAACAAATTCCAAAGCAAGCAAGCAATCAACAAAAGCAAATACTATGATGAATGAAAAAGTACAACAAAATCAAAATACTAAAAAATACCAACCTTTTGTATAAAGGGAAGAAGTCCTGAAACAGTGGCATGTATGTAATATCTAAGCTGAGGATGACAAGCCCTTTGAACCACCACATTCATATACCTTCTCCTCTCAAAAGCCCCTTCTCAACAAAAATCAATTTCAATCAATTATTCTGATCGGTCATCAATATATCACTGTTGTTAAATTGCAGCTACAGCAGCGCTATAGAGTTATAGTGTAGTTTGAACAAACAACTATTGTTCAAATAGTGGTTCTAGCTACGCTATAGCACCGCTAAGTAGCGAAATTTGAATTGCGTACTATTTTTCGCAGTCCACAATTGACAACAATAAGATATACTAATACAATAAAATTGCACTGTGTAGCTAAAATCTATGTAGCACAAACACAACACTACCAACACATGTAGTTACATTCAATCACTTTCATTTTCTCAAATTGTAGTGTTGTGTTTGTGTCAATTTTCGATAGGTTAAAATCATTGCTTTTCTTTTTACAAGCAAACAAATAGAAGCAAAAAAAAAAAAAAACTGGGTCTGAAAGAACAAACCAGAAGGATAAACCCCTTTGAGAAAAACAACAGAAGCAATAGCCACTTCCAAAAATTCAACCAAAACCCTAGCTATTTGGCCTGCAAATTTTCACACAGAATCTTTATTACTAAAACAGAAGAATCAAAAATCAAAACTTGTTAACTTCTAAATTTTCAAACCTTGTGGAGTTTGATTCTCTCTGCGTTCCATCACATAAAATTCCCATATTCATGTTTCAACTCTGATTTCACTCCAACACACTCAATAAAAACAAAAAGCAAAACTTTTCCAAAAAGGGTACAAATTTATCAAAAAATTACAAATTTACCACATAACCGATCCGAATTCAATTCGGATTTTGACCCGAATTATATTTTCTTCTTCTTCTTTCTTTTTGACTCTCTCTGTCACTAGTCACAGCGAAAATGGCAGGTGAGTTTCTCTCTCTCGCTTTTATCTTTTTAATTTTAAATTGATTAATTTGGATGAAAAAAGATTGGATTTTTGTGAATGATTCAATTGAATTATGAGTTTTAACGTTGGAAATTTGAAATTATAAAGGAAAAAGCAAAGAAAAGAAGGAAGGAGGAAGAAGAGGGAGAGCGTGTGTTGTTGTTTTGGGTGACATTGGACGCAGCCCTAGAATGCAATACCATGCTCTTTCACTCTCCAATCAGGTTTTTCCTTTTCTTTTTAATTTTCAGTTGTTTTTAATAATTTCATGTAAATTTTAATTTGTTTTCACTTCATTTGATTGGATTATTCATTTGTTGTTTGATTTTCCATTAAATGAGTATTATGTATTATTGCTGTTTAGAATTTTGATTTATGAGTTCATTGTAATGATTTTATTTGTAATGTTGATTGATCTAATGGCTTTTCTATGTGTCATTCCAGGCTTCCCTAGAGGTAGATATTGTTGCATATGGAGGTAATTTTTCGGGTTGAGATCCTCTCATTTTCAGTAGGAGAGAGATATACAAAGGAGAGATTGATGTATTCACTTTTTTTTATCATTCAACTTTTTGTGTTCACTCTTAGTATTGTAAATCACCGATAGCATAATATTGCCGTTATTTTTCTTTCAAATTCCGCTATGTTACATTGCTATAGCACAATGTATTGCATGATAATAGTGATTTGTTCAAATTCTGCTATGTTATAGCATTATAGTGCAACTACAAGCTATTTGATAACAATGCTCTCTCCTACTGGAAGTGTCTAGTATTGGAGATGAATTCAATCCTACTTTTCAACTATTCAAAGTGTTTTGAATGAACCATTTGAGTTAGATTTTATTACTACAGTATTTCATGGAAGTTGATTTCTACTTTTCAAGTACAATATGAATAATTTTGTGTGTTCAATGATTTCTAACAGGTTCAGAGCCTCATACTGCACTTCTTGCTAACCCATCAATTCATATTCACATAATGGTATGTGTGTGGACTAATCTTTTGCAGACAAATTTTACAAAAAGTTTGATTTAGTTTTCGAACATTCTCTAATTTTCAGAAGCAGTGGCCAACAAGCCGTCAAAGCTTACCGAAGATACTTCAACCTTTAATGCTTTTGTTGAAGCCCTTGGTTCAATTTGTCATGCTTCTTTGGTACCTTTGTGTTAAGATACCTTCTCCTGATATTTTTATTGTCCAGGTTAGTTACCCTTTTATGTTTTCTCCCCCAATATTTATGCAATTTTATGTTTTAATTGATAGATTCAATGCTGCTTGTTCTTGCTTAAGTTAGACTATGTTTATCAGAAAAATGGATGTGGCCATTGTTTGAGAAACATCCAAAAGCTAAATAAATATTAAATACTGTTGAGTGCGACAGATATTCGCTAATAAGTTAGCAAATGCTCAAGCGTAGAGAGTGGAACTGAAAGGTCAACGTAGTCACAATTGCTTCATACTCCATGATCATTTTTTTTGCGTGTATTTATTTGCTTACTTTAGAACCGGATTCGCTATCCTAACAAATACCATCTTTGCCTAGTAGTTTGTGTTAGATTAGATTAGATCAGTGTTGTTAAATGGCGGTCATTGCGCCGCCATGGCATGGAGGATTTTTGAAAAACCACCATAGGCAATTTGTAAAGGAATGCTCGCCATAGGCTGCAATGGTGTGTTTATATGGCAGATTTTTAGCATTCCGCCATATTCTACGATCCACCATCGACAACATTGGATTAGATTAGTTTGGTATTTTTAGGCTGATAAAGAGATTCTATATTACCCAACTTTGCTATCTTGCTTAGAATCCTTAGATGATGTTAGGTGCTCTATGTGTTGGAGGAAATTTATTTTGATTTTTGGTTTGATTAATTTTGTAATGATTCTTTGACGAATGAAGCTAAACAACCAGAGCTAGCAGCAAGTATGATGATTCTGTAGTTTTATATATTTCTCTCATTCCTTTGTTTGTGCAGAATCCTCCATCAGTTCCAACTCTGGTGGCAGTGAAATGGGCTAGCTGGTTAAGGAATTCATCATTTGTCATAGATTGGCATAATTTTGGATATACTCTACTTGGACTGTCACTGGGAAGGAATAGCCGTTTTGTCTCTTTATACAAATGGTATTAGTATATCATCTTTAACTTTTATATTTTGTTGATAACAGTATTGTCAATTGCAGATCGTGAAAAATAACAGTTTGTTCAAAGTGTGCATGCTACAACAAAATAACAGTGCATTGCTAACAGTAACAATTTATTCAAATTTCAATACTCTATAGCGCCACTATAGTCTCTATTTGACAATAATGGATAATAAGGATTTTTCTCTTTGGCCTTTCACGACATTTGCTTTCTTAAACTTGTTGCTAATGTGATTATTCTTTTTTTGGTTCCAATTAGGTTTGAGAAGCATTATGGAAAAATGGCAGATGCTTCTCTATGTGTAACAAAAGCAATGCAGCATGAATTGGCTCAAAACTGGGGAATTAAGTAAGAGATTCAGCTAAGAGTATGAATATATTGTTTCTCTAACATATAATTAGTGTGAACTGTGAAGCAATCTGATGTTCATTCTTTAACTTTGTAGTGCTACGGTGTTGTATGACCAGCCTCCTGACTTCTTTCATCCGGCTTCGCTGGAGGAGAAGCATAAGGTGATATAGTTGTTTCACTTGTCTGTTGTTACATATTGTCAAGCATTTTTAAAGATTTTCTGATATATTATAGATAGCTTATAGTTGTTTTGCAGATTGAATAAACACTTTTATCAGCCTCTTGGTGTTAGAGATTGTGTTAGTAATGGTAAGATAGGTTTTGCAATCCTGACATATCTTGATCTTAGTCATCGCCACATTATTTGTTAATGTTCTTGCTTCCAGCAGGAACTTCACTGATGGGTAGCCAAATCCAAAATGAGAATCTATTTACAACTGAGGTTGGTTCAGACATATGTTTGAAGCCAAACCGGCCTGCACTTGTTGTAAGCAGCACGAGCTGGTAAGTGCATCCTACAATAAATTGCATGCGTTGATATATGTTTTATTTACATTGTATAAATCGATACAGTTTGTGCTTCGATGTGAGTTAAAGTCGACTTTTATTAGTCATGTTCTACCTTGTTTTTATCCATTTATAAGTGGCCAATTTCTTTTTCTTCATATTACTATGTTAGTTAGATGGATTTTCTATGAGGAAAAAAAAAAACAAAAAGAAAAGAGAGGAAAACCGTATGTTTATTACTATAATCTTAATTTATATTAATGGGCTACTTTACCAAACTTAAGACCTGGCTGGATTCGTTTATTTGAGCAATTGCGCTTATCTACTGACACAACCACTTCTGAAACTATTTGGAAGAGCTTATCGAAACAGTTTTTTTCCATAAGTTCTCCAAGATAGCTTGTGAAAATAGTTTGTCTTTATTTTATCTTTTGTTACAGAAATAGCTTACATATAAGCACTTACAGGATAAACGCTTATGCTAGAAGCGCATAATTAAGCTGTTTATCAAAACATAATTTTAAATGATTTGTTTTTGTAACTTGTGCAACTTTCAGGACTCCTGATGAAGATTTTAGCATTCTCTTGGAAGCTGCTTTAATGTATGACCGACGTGTTGCAGCTATATTAAGAGAAGATGATTCACTAGACGAGGAGGTCGTTTGGAAAGAAATATCTGATGGAAAACAATGTTTATATCCCAGATTGTTATTGGTCATCACAGGTATAATTTTTCTGTTTAACCCCTTCTGAAACATTAGAAATTGTAAGGAACTTTTTAATGAGGAATCTTCCTTGATTAAGGTAAAGGTCCGGAAAAAGAGAAGTATGAGGCTAAAATAAAGGCATTGAAACTTAAGCGTGTGACCTTTCGTACCATGTGGCTGGCTGCCGATGATTATCCGTTATTGCTAGGTACATTGTTTGTTCTTTGAACTTTTAAATTTCCTTTCAATGTCGTGAATTATTTGATATTAAAAATCTTTGAGTAATTTCAGGATCAGCTGATCTAGGTGTTTGTCTGCATACTTCATCATCAGGATTAGACCTTCCCATGAAGGTATCCATTGTTGAGCTATTTGGTCCTGCCTTTTTTTGGTTATTCCTATTTTTATGTGCTGTGTAGCGTCTATATTTAGTTTGTCATAAACTTTCTTTTGATGCTTTGAGCCTTGAGACCAGTCCTAGCCCTGATGAGCCACTGTAACCCAATTCATCTAAACTTTTACAGACCAAAAAAAAACTTTGCTTTGGTGTTTGAAAGTAGTTTTTTCCCTGATGAAGTCTGAAGTCACCTTTATATTTTATTTTGAGTATGATAGAAAATTTTGAGCTCATATTTCAAAACAGCTCTTTCATTGAATCATTTTCATTCAACATATTTCTAAATTTTCTTCTTTATCTGTACCAGGTTGTTGATATGTTTGGCTGTGGACTGCCTGTTTGTGCCGTTTCGTACTCTTGGTAAGTTTTGTACTTCCTTTAAAAATTGATGTTTGTATTTATTGAAGTTCGAAGATTATGTTTGTCTAGTTGATTGGTCAAATCTTTTACTTTCTTGAAGCATTAAAGAGCTGGTTAGTGTTGACAAAAATGGTCTTCTCTTCTCTTCATCTTCAGAGCTAGCTGATGAACTTTTGGTAAGTTTGTTAATGATTGCATGTACGGTATTTGCAAGATAATATTCAATCTATAGTAACTCTTAGCCCTTTGTGTATATTATTTTTTGCCTCTGTAGCCGACATTTTTTATTAAAGGCGTGTCCCGGTGTCCGAACACCAACACGACACTGACACCTTGATTACAGTCAATTAATTCATTTTCTCAAATTATTACCGGTGACAACGTATCAGTTTCAGTGTCGTGTCCGGTGTCAGTATATGCGCTTCATAGGTTTTTGCATAAGATATTAGATGCACATTTTCATCTCCCTTATTTGAGATGTGGATTGTCATTTTTTATTTTACTGTTTTAACTTTTAAAAGTCTTGATTCATAATGTGTACAATGCTTATATCTAATCTTGAGCATAACAATTTGATTTCTTCTTAAATCTACATAGATGCTCTTCAAAGGATTTCCCGATGAGTGCGATTCTTTGAAGGTTCTGAAATCAGGTGCATTAGAAACGGGTTCTTCAGCAAGGTGGTTTACTGAATGGGAAGAACATGCAAAGCCACTGATAACTAAGGCAAGTCCATATTGTTTTGCTTTACAACTTAGGTCAGCTAGTCTTGCGGTAGTTGATCCTCCATATGTGTGATTCAATTAGTCTTATATTGTGGTTGCGGTTGCCATGGCGCATACGCGCAAATGTGATCCATGCAGGTGCAATTGCAATTGTGATCTCTAAAACCTTAATGTTGTGGTTACAATTGCGGTTGAACCATAATTTAGAACTATAAGTCCTATTGTAAGCCTTTGATTATATGCTGCTTTGGGTGTGTAATTTATAACTAATCATAATGTCACTCTCTTTTATATGTTGCCTTGATTTAAAGGGTTATTCATGTGTACTTATTTGAATTTGCAGGTTATATCAAGATTTTAATGTTCTTTTCGTTGTTAGAAGATGTCTTTGACTGCTAGCAGCAAAATTGGTAGATCTGTTGGTTTGATTGATCCTATAGATGTTTGATTAGGTTGCACCATATGCCAATAATGTTGTTTGGCAATTTTCAAGCCAGAGTTACCTTCTACAAAATATTTATGCAGCAGGATCTCCAACATCTGTCCATTGTTTACTTGCTGGATTTGTTGTAAATACAAGTCTGAAAATTTTGCTATACTTGACTTAGGATTTCATTTTCTATTTGATATAGATTTCTTAATTATGTGATTCATATATGTTTCAGTAAAAAAGAGGCTATTATAGTAAAGCTTACAGATTAGATTATTTTTTGTTTTCTAGTGAACATGAGTCCACGTTCGAGGAAATACTTATCGTTCGTGTAAGCGCAGGGAACTCATTCCTAAAATCTTATTAACAATGGAAAAGATAAGATGCAAAATTAAAAGATGAAATTGTATAATATTAATAAAGAAGAGAGTGAATGAAAGATATATAAACCATTGGTAGTATCTAGGACAGTACCATTGAGAAACTACAATTAAAATCACAACATAAAAAGTGTTAGCCCTTACACAAGAAAGGAAAAACATGAAACAAATGAAATTATACAAAAACTGTTTCTTTAGTACTGTCCTAGATACTACCAATGCTTTATATGTTTAAAAACATCAAAGCCTGCAGGTTATATTTTATTGCAATTTTATGCCATCAAGGTTCCATACAGAACCTTTTCAGCACCATTAATTGCAGTTAATAGACCATCCTGGCCCTTGAATTATTTGGTCTTAAGGAAAATTGAAGTGAATAGAGATAGAAAACATGAGTGTGATAAACCAAATCTAAAAACACAGGGTGCAAACAACCACAACATTTAAGATGAGAATATTGCTATTTGATGGTGCTATATATTAATAATCATGCAGTTCAGCTAGTAACCTACATATTCAACTAGTGACCCACTGATCTAGTCTCTAGTGTCATTGAACGGATGGATCATCCGTCCGGTTTTAATAACAATGTATTTAGTTCACTTATTTGTCTTGAAAAAACAAGCATTCTTAATTGATACCTGATCTTCCTAATTTACTGTCTACATTATAGAAATTAAATTTGAAATTTTAAAAAGTTAAGAGGTTTTTATGAAAGTCAGAATCTAAATCAGTATCTCCTGGTTCTTAAGAAATCGTTCCCAAGATAAGAACCAAAACCAAAGAAACCTTAACTAAAGGAAATTCATCCTCATTCTTTCGCATGGGTTTAGTCTGTATTTGTTTTCTCAATGAGAAAAAGCCAATGGACGTCATTCTTTCGGATCTCTATTTGTAGCTTCTGAAAAATTGTGTTCATTGGCTGTGAAATTGGAAAACCAGATGCGTATGGATACGTACACTTAGAATGTAACCCATATTCTAAGCTGAGATTTATTCTAGAATAGTGGAATATTGTGAATCATACAATAAAACCATTTGCACCAAAAAATCAGACTATATTTGAAGTCATTCTCTTGTTGCAGTACATAACATAGCACAGCACAGCACACCAATTTAGAAATTATACAATTGTCAACATTTACTTGACCTGATAATGTCCAATGATGGCAAGTTCATCATCAGATGGCTACCAGATAGTGAGAATTTTCAAAGTACATATACAAGTTAAAAAATATATTTTTTATGTAAAAGCTATGCTTGGCATTGGTCACTTTTCCAAGTTAAAACAAATCATAAATAACACCAGATTAATTAATCCATATCTAATTTATCAGAAGGGAAGCACTTCAAGAAACATAAAAAGGCAAATAAATTTCGGAATAAATCACGTCTGAACATGCCATAATCCTGATCTGTGGTACAATGCGAGTTCTAATCACAGCGCATATCACAAATTAGACAGACAGAATTAACAATATCATGACAAAGGACACCAAAGGTAAAGGGAGACACCAAGTTCAAACAAGGGAAACTAAAATAACCACTAATTTCTAACATTTGCAAATAAATAAAAAAATCATCATATATTTCTATAATTTATATCATGAACACCAAAGATTCAGCCTAAGCAATTCAATCAATCAGGGACTTTACCAACAGATAATAACTTTAAAAAGTATTTTCATTCATATCATCACTGTCATCGAGTTGACAATTAGCCAACTCAACCTTGCTATCGGGTGCAATTAGTGGTATAATTATTCATCAAACTCACAACTATGTTATAAAAGCAACATAAAGTTATTGAAAAAGGACAGATTTAAAACAAAATCTGCATAATAAGTTTTGACCAGCATGGATGCAAAACCTGAAACTACTAAGCACAAAAATACAGTGATTCAACGACAATTAATCCCGAAGTACAACACACTGACACAAAAAACTGAACTTTAAAAGCTCAGGTAACAGTTTCAATGACCAGAACATAAGCTAAGTTCATAAATAAAAATAAAACAGTTTAAATAATTTAAAGCTTGTCTTCAAACTCAGAAAGTGGAGTCATCTGCTCCTTCAAACCCTTCCTCTTACGAATATCAGTAACAAGTGTTGCAGCTTGTGATCCAGCCTCCAATGGATCTGATGACATCATATCCCAGTGATCAAACACACACTGTGGGAAAGCCTGTCCTGATGTTGCAGCCCTCAATTGGCTGGAGAATCCAAAGGACTCGACAACAGGAAGGTATGCCTTGATGTTGTAAAGTGGAGTACCAGGCCTCTGCATTTCTTCGAACACATGTCCACGTTTCTGATTAAGAACACTGTAGATACCACCAAGAGCTTGCTCAGGAGCTTGGATTTCCACAAGGTAAACAGGCTCAAGAAGCCTAGGTTTGGCTGTAAGCTGTGAGGCATAGAACACTCTCCTGGCAGTAGGAATGATCTGACCACCTCCTCTATGGATAGCATCAGTGTGGAGTACAACATCACATACTTCAAAACAAATGGCTCTCATGTTTTCTTCTGCCAAAGCACCTTCTTTAGATGCCCACTGGAATCCAGCAACAACAGAATCCTTGATTTCATTCAAATACTGGACTCCCTTACACATATCAACCACCATGTTGGGTCCAGTGGTCTCAGGTCCAAAACACCAAATTTTCTTAGCAAGATCCTTATCCCAACCATACTCCTCTGACAAGATTTTAGAACGGTTTTTGGGGTCATCCCTTGGTCCAATTGTGCCTTCATCGATGGCCTCTGCAAGCCCATCTTCCAACGGTCTTGCTTCCATGTACAACCTGTTGTGCTTGTTTGGTGATTTACTCATCACAGTGCGGCATGATCTGTCAAGAACAGTCTCACGGAATGACACAACAGGGTCAGATTTAATAATTTCAGCCCCACCCATGAAATCATCCTGCAAGTCCTTCAAACAAATCTCAAGATGAAGCTCTCCTGCACCAGCAACAATGTGTTCTCCAGATTCCTCAATAGTACAAACAACCATAGGATCTGACTTTGCCAAACGTTTAAGACCTTCAACAAGCTTGGGAAGATCTGAAGCAACCTTGCACTGAACAGCAACACGCACAACAGGTGAGACAGAAAATTTCATTGCTCTGATAGGATGAGCATCAACTTCCTTCTCATTTGTCAATGTAGCATTCTTGGTGATATATTGATCCAAACCAACCATAGCAACAGTGTTACCACATGGCACATCTTCAACAGTCTCCTGTCTCTTTCCCATCCAAATGACGGTTCTCTGAACACTTTTCACATACAAGTCTTTCTTTTCACCAGGGACATAGTTTGGTCCCATAATTCTGACTTTCAAACCTGTTGAAACCTTACCAGCAAACACACGACCAAAAGCAAAAAACCTTCCCTTATCAGATGCGGGAATCATCTTGGAGACGTAAAGCATAAGAGGTCCTTCAGGATCGCAGTTTCTGATAGCATTAGCATATTGATCATCAAGGGGACCCTCGTACAAATTCTCAACACGATACCTCTGAGCAGTTGATGGAGAGGGAAGATGAAAGATCATCATTTCCAATAGTGCGGTGCTAGCTGGGAGCCAAGTCTGCATGACACGTTTCATCAATGCCTTACCCATCAAGTCTTTCTCTTCAGACTTCATGGTGACTCCTAGCTTTGTTAGCATAGGCCACAACTTATCCTTCTGGTCATTCATACAAGTGTTAATAATCTGCTTAATAGGCTCGTAACAGAATTGAACAAATCCACGCTTGCAAGAAGGTGAACCAGTATTCTTTGTGGTCCATTTCTTGGTGGCTGGATCAAAGAAGTTTTCACCCCAGAGCCTCTCCATCATCTTGGATTCATCAACGCCAAACTTTGAGGCATACATTTTTGCAAAGTTGGTCAAAGTAAATGCCCAACCGTGCAAACCAGCAGAGAAAGCAACTGTTCCTTTCTCAGGATACACCTGAACATCACCGAGCAATGGATCTTCATAGGTGGCCATAATCACATTAGCATTTTCAATAACCCTCTGGAATGTCTGATAAGCCTCCTCTCCATCCACTTGGAGCTCAAGGAAGCATCTGTCCATCTTGTTAACAGTCAGAACAGGCCTAATCCTTTCACCAAGAGCCTGTCGCAGCACAGTTTCAGTTTGGACACAAACACCCTCAACACAATCCACCACCACTAGTGCTCCATCAGTAATACGGAGTGCAGCAGTAACCTCAGATGAGAAGTCAACGTGTCCAGGTGAATCAATGAGATTAATGAGATACTCATTCCCATTACGCTCCCCCTTGTAACTCTTGAGAGACTCATCAGTCATTTCATAGTATAGAGAGATACCGGTAGACTTAATAGTGATACCACGCTCAGCCTCATCTGCACGGGTATCTGTCATCCGGACATCACCAGCAACCTCTTGTGCAATAATTCCAGCAGCAGCAACAAGAGAATCTGTCAATGTTGATTTTCCTGCAAATAGAAGAAAAAAATTACGATTTTCAGTCAAGAAAATTAGTTTGTAATACATGAAAAAATATCACAAGACACTATGATAAACAGCTTAATAGTGCTTATAAAAAATACAGCTGAACTGTTGTATGAAAAACCATTATCATTGGCAAAATATCCTAAGAGAGTATTACTAATTGAAATAAATATTATAAATAGATTTAAACACCAAAAAATAATAGAAATAGTTTTTCTTTAACAAATATTTAAAAAATATTCTTTTTTGTCAATCAAAAACAAAACTTTTAAATCATATCTTTATCTGAGAGATAAGATAAGTGGAAACATCACAACAACTGGTAAATGGCATCATAGAGAAAGTAACAACAAAATATAAAAAACAATCTACTAATCTATACCGTGGTCAACATGAGCAATGACAGACATATTACGAATGTTGTGCTTATAGTCCATAATGCGACGTAACTCATCAGCTGTGAACTTCACCTGAAAATACAGACACAGATTAGAGCTCAGACTATAAATATTAATTCACAGTAAATAAATAAACTGGATTGCCCACTGTCATCAACTTACCATTTTGACTAGTCTTTATAGTCCGAAAGGAGTCTGTTACAGCTGAAACATCAAATCAATTAGTTTAGCATGCAATAGTAAAATATTAAGAGAAGTGAAAATAAGTCAGATCTATAATGATTATTCTGTCAAAAGTACATTTACAAAATAAAAACGAATGAGCATATATATGAGACAACTGGCAATAACCACGTAGTTGAGGCTACTAAAATTTACAGGCAAACACTCCAATTTATCAAAAAAAACAATTCATCTCGGTTTATAATTAATGATAGTTAAAAAAAACAATTCCAAAAACAAGGTATATTAATTTATCAACTCAAAACAGGAGTGACCTTCAACAAACACAGAACACAACCATAAGAATTCTCAACAGCCAAAACATATGAAAAAAGACTCGTTTATTACAAATAGCAAACAGATAAAATCAAACAAATCACAATCAAATTATTACCAAATAAGTTCCATGAAAAAAGAACCGATTAATCCAAATTAAAAGCAAACAATTACAAAGAACAAACAAATTAATACCACATAACTTGCATAAAAAAAAACCGATTTAACAAAATCTAAAGCAAACAATTTCAAACTTAATAACATCGAAGGCATACAAATAACATGAAAATCAACGTAGCTGCATCAATTTACCGCAAAACAGAAGAATCTAAAACTAATAACAAAGATTCGAAAACGAAATCAGATTGCTCAAATATAACACAGATCCAAAGCAAATCATACACAGACAAATTTAATTTCGTCTAATCTGAATAGAAATAAGTGTAAAAATTACCGAAGAGAAAGAACAGGGAAGCGGCGAAAACAAAGAAGAGCTTCCCTTCACAGCCGCAAGAAAGAAAACCCTAAAAAGTGAAGTGCGAAACTGAAACTGCATAGCTATTAACACGCGTATATATATCTTATTAGATTGCTGACTTGTGGTACAAAAATTGAGAATTTTTTTAAGAATATCCTATAGTATTAAAAAAATTAAAATATCCCATGTTAAAAAAAAAAAAATCATTAAAGTATCTTTTTTTTTTTTTAATTAGCACACATCCTGGTCATGTACTAGTGCAGATTTTTTTTTAAAATAGTAAAATTATTTGAAAATTATATATTAATAAAAGAAATTATATATTAATAAAAATTATACATTAAAATTAAACATACATCAAAATTAAACATTTGAGAGATGTTTTTTTTTTACCGATGAGCATATTTCTAAAATGGTATAATGTTATTTTTTACAAAAATTTGACAATGTCTTGTACCAAATCTTTTAAATAGCTTCACAAGTCCAACCATTTATAAAATTTGTATATAAAATATGATGATGGGCATTAGGTGCGAGAGAATATTGCTCAAGAATAAACTCTTGAAGAGGTTAAGATGGATAAATCTCCTAATGAGTCATCAAGTTGTTCCCCGTGGCTCATTCATTTAAAGAGCGGGTCATGCGACATTTTGAGAACATTTTCTTGAAGTCTTGATGAAACCTGAAAAATACGAGGGAGATCAAAATTAATTTGATTGACATGGAGGAGCGTCTTTGTACTTGTTACCATATTCCAACTTTATCGTATCGATTTTATTGTTTATATTATTTTTTATTTTGTTTTATGTAGGACATAATTTTCTCTAGTTTATAATAGTTTGCGAGATGAATTATATTTTATATTGTAGTATTTTGGTATATTTTTAGACCATTGATATTGTTTCTCTATATAGGACTTGTTCGATTTTGTGTGAAATTACTATGCTTTGGTTTAAGATATTATATATGATTGATTACATGGTCCTCGGGTGCATTATCTAGGTTTTTAGTTAAAATTGTTGCATGAGAACTATTTTTTGTTGTTGTTATTTTCGTTTTTACAATGTCAAATAGCGAGAAAATATTGCAAAATTTGTAAAAGTTGTGGCAGCTTACGGTTTTCAAATCCACGCACAACACACTCAATGACACTTAGGGGGAGCGTTTCTTTTTCAATTGATATTGACAAATTTTATCAACAAAGTATTGTCAGGTTTGCCATCATAAAAATAGAGAATTATGTAATTACAATGTTTTCTAGGATTGACTGAGGTTTGATAGATGTCCAGACTAGCTGTGCTTAAATGGCCACCTGTGCAGATAAATGAAAAAAAATTAAATATAGTATGTGAAATATTTTTCCTTTACATTTGTGCAGATAAATGTTAAAACTTGAGACATAATTTCATACAGCAATAACAATTAACAAAAAATTAAATATTAGACAAATATAATTTTTAATATGGAAAACTTCTCTTAAATTGAGATTGTTTTTTATGGCTTATGTGATTGTTTTTAGTGGCTCCATTTTTTTCTTTTCTTTCTTTAATAATAATAATAATAGTAAAATTGGTGGGTTCCACTAACCCAACAAGATAATATAATGATAATTTTTCATGAAATTTCATGATCTGAATTAAGAGAATTTCACATTTAATTTCAAGAACCCTAATATGTATCTCACTCGAATTTCTTAATAGTTATATTATTTGTCTGAAAGTTGTTTAAGAGTTTATGTTTTTACGAGTATTGCAATCAAAATCCATCAGAAATTACAAGAGTTTATTGAAAAAATTGAGGGAATTTTCGGTTTTAATTTTACTTTTTAAATTTGGATTATCGATGTAAATATCTACAAACACAAAGGACAAACTTGACATAAAAAAATTACTAACTTGTTAAAATAAATAAATGACTAAAATTTTCATGTAACTTAAAGGACCACATGTGTAT
>JBBPBR010000001.1:41494193-41517542 GCA_037974775.1 Cicer pinnatifidum | reverse complement strand
ATACATTATCAACACAATACTCTACCATACAAATGATGAATTTTTTTAAGGTACATTGTAAGAATACTTTTTGTTCTCAATATATTTATATTAATTGAACTATAATCTTGTTACTATGTTTGTTCTCATATTTTTATGTCAATTTTTTTTTACATATAAATTTGGTTGAGAATTTCTTTGATTTTATAATTATCATATATTTATTTATTTTTGTTAAATTCCAGAAGAATTTAACATTAAAAACGAGGATTGCTAAAACTATGATTTATAAAGGATTGCTCAAATTATGTTTTTTCTTGAACATTGTATATAAAAGTCATATGTAATATAGTTCTTGAAGAACTAAAATAAAATTAAAATTAAAGCATCTCAAAAAGATTGCTCAAAGAACAATTTGTGGTTAAGAATAATGATTTGTGAATAAAGCATCTCCGATAGATAATTCAAATAATGAGTTTTTCTTGAACATTGTTATTGATGATTTGAGGTTGAGTTATGTTAGTTGGATTCACTCTCCAAGGGGAACCTACTAGTTTTATTATTAATATTATTATCATTGAAATAATAAATAAATAAATAAAAGAAAAAAAAGGAGGGATAATATATGACATTATTGGGATAGACTAATGTGAAGGAAATAAAAGGGATTTAGAAATCCTTAGGAAGTAGAAAAAAAGATAACAGTGCCGAAAAAGCAAAGGAAAAACAAGCACGACAAAACAAAGAAGAGAAAATGATTTGGTTCCGGTGTTGGTAAGTGTGTAGCAAACTTGTTTTGTTTGATCTACAAATTCAGTATGTTATTCCTACCACTGAGTTTATTATTTTAATATAGAGTAGTTTTATCTTCTCTGAGAGTTACTTTGACATACCATTATTGTTGATTGATGTTCTCTATTGTTATTAGAAAGACTCTAGTGTACCCATTAACTATTATAGTAGAAGTTTTTACTGAATTAGGTCCAGTGGTTTTTATTCTCTCAATTTGAGGGAAGTTTTCCACGTTAAAAATCGTGTTTGTCTCATATTTTATTTTTTGCCAATTATTTTTGCTCTTAGGAATTGTATTTTCTGTTTGGTCATTTATCTACACAGGTGGGGGAAAAATATTTTGTATTATTGAGATATTTATCACTAATTATATTTAATTTTTCCCAACAAAGTGGTATCATAGCTCAGTTGATTTGATTTATGAAGTTAAATGGAGGAGGAAAATAAAGGTTCGACTATGATTAAACTCAACTATTCTAATTACACACTTTAGAAGACTCTCATGGAAAACATGCTATACAGTAAAGATTTGTATGATCCTATTAGGGGTAACACTGCTAAACCTGCATATAAATTTGACATTGACTAGAAGAAGATGAATAGAAAGACAGTGGCGTTGATCAGGCAGTGGTTGGATCTGAGTGTATATCCACATGTTGAAACTAAAATAGATGCTAACAAGATGTGGAAAAAATTAAAAGAGTTGTATGAACGAAAGAATGTGCAAAATAAAATATTCTTGATTCAGAAGTTGGTGAATATGAAATACAAAGATGGCGATTCAATGGCAGAGCATATGAGTATTTTTCAGAATACAGTGAATCAGTTGACAACCATGTAAATTAAATTAGATGATGAGTTGCAAGTGTTGTTGTTGTTGAGTTCCTTGTCTAATAATTTGGAAGTCCTTGTTGTGAGGTTGACCAATTCAGCTCCAAGTGGAAAGTTGAAAATGTTAACAGTTAATGAGAGCATGTTGAATGAAGAAGCTCAAAGAAAGGAACGTGGTTTGATTGGTTCTTCCTCAAAGTCAGAAGCTCTAGTTACAGAGTCACGGGGGAGAAGTCAATTTGAAAGTCGTAGCAAGTCGAAAGTGATATGTTATCATTGTGGCAATGCGGATCACATAAAAAGAAATTACATGTTTCTTAAGAGAGATCAATCAAGGGAAAAATATATAGACAAAGAGAAGAAAAATGATAAAGATACAACAACAGTTGCATTTGTTATTAATGTCTACATTGTTTGTGATGATAATTCCATAAACCTTGCATGTCAATATTCAACTTGGATTATTGATTCGAGTGCCTCATATCATGTTACTCATAAGTGTGATTTCTTCTCATGTTACAGTGCTGGTGATTTTGACATGGTAAAAATTGGAGATGAAGGAGTATGTAAAGTTATCGATATGGAAGATGTTTGGGTTGAAACTAGGATTGGTTGTAAGCTTCAATTTAAGAATGTTAGACATGTACCTAATATTCTTCTCAATTTGATTTCGTTGAAAGCCTTGGATGTTGAGAGTTATCACACTTACTATGGTGGTGGCGGTGTATGTAAAATCACCAAATGGTCCCTAGTGGTTGCAAAGGAAAAAGTGAATGCAATTGAAGATCCATCTTCTGATTTATGGTATATGCGCCTCAGTCACTTGAGTGAGAAATAACTCAACATACTTGCAAAGAGAAACTTTCTTCATATGAAAGGTACGTCTCTAAAAACTTTCACTCATTATTTTGCTGGAAAACAACATAGAATTTCTTTTCATAATACTGGTCTTCATAAGAGGCAAAATATTCTTGATTTACTTCATACTGATGTTTGTATGATGGATAGTAAATATCTTGGTGGTGCATCATATTTTGTTAATTTTATTGACGACCACTCTAAAAAAGTGTGGGTCTTTCCTTTGAAATCTAAAGATCAAGTACTTGGAGTCTTCAAGCACTTTCATGCCAGTGTTGAAAGAAAAAAAGGGAAGGAAATTGAAATGTGTCAGTCAGATAACGGTGGTGAATATAGAGGTCCGTTTGAAGAGTATTATAGGGAACATCGAATCAGGCTTGAGAAAAAAGTTCCAAAGAGACCTCAGCATAATGTTGTTGCAGAGAGAATGAATCGTACGATTAATGACAGAATCAGATGTATGCTCTCTCAAGCAAAATTATCGAAACCCTTTTGGGGTGAAGCAATGAAAACTGCAGTGGGTTTGATTAATCTTTCTCCTTCTATTCCACTTGATGGTGATATTCCAAATATAGTGTGGACATGGAAAGATGTCTTTTACCATCATTTGAGAGTGTTTTACTGCAGATGTTTTGTTCATGTTTCAAGAGATGAGAGGTCTAAACTTGATAGTAAATCCAAACAATGTATATTCGTCGGTTATAGTGATGAAGAATTTGGTTATAGATTGTGGGATCTGGTTGAAAAGAAATTTATCACAAGTTGAGATGTGATATTTCTTGAAGACCAGACTATTGAAGATTTTGATAAGGCTGAGAAACATAAACCAAATTCCATAAGTTACATTGATGTTGCCCCTGTCGCGTCTGGTTTGTCCGCGAGAAAGGAGTCGCCACCAATTTTATTTTTATTAAAGGAAAAATTGGATAAAACCTAAAATAATAATTTTTGAACCAGAAATTCGGATTTTGGAGTCGATTACGAGTAGGGAAGTATTACCACCCTATAACGTCCATTAAATTATTTACATTAATAAAAGAAAGAAAAAAAAATATTTTTTTTATTAATTTGGTTTGAAAAGGGAAGACTTTGCTCATACGTATCCCCAGGTGCAATAGGGAAATCAAAACTCACGTAGTTCTTGGGTAGAAAATATTTGTGTGTTGACTGATTTTATTATCAATTTTTATTTTATATATATATATATATATATATATATATATATATATATATATATATATATATATATATATATATATATATCAAAATAAATTCACACTATAGTGGTGATAATAATAATAATAATGATAATAATAATAATAGGAGTGACTTGTTTATTAATTTGTATATCGTTTTATCTTAAGAAAATACTTAAAATAAAACGGCTTTAACATGCGAGTCGTTTTCTCGGCTTTAGGTGCGAGTCGTTTTCCCGGCTTTAACATGCGAGTCGTTTTCTCGGCTTTGGGTGCGAGTCATTTTCCCGGCTTTAACATGCGGGTCGTTTTCTCGGCTTTGGGTGTGAGTCATTTTCCCGGCTTTAACATGCGGGTCGTTTTCTCGGATTTGGGTGCGAGCCATTTTCTCGACTTTAACATGCGGGTCATTTTCTCGGCTTGGAATTTATAAAATATCTTGAATGAGTGAGTGAGTGAGTGAGTGAGTGAGTGAGTGAGTGAGTGAGTGAGTGAGTCAATGAATGAAATGGATGAGTGATTGAGCAAATAAATGAAATGAATGCATGAATATGTTGGTTTTTATCAATATTTTTATTGGACACGACCATTCAAATCATGAATGCGAAAAACATTTATACACTTTTCTTGAACTTGATATCTTTGATCTATCTTCTGCGATCTTAAGTTGGATCTCATGTTGTTGTCTATCTTGTACTGTAAACAATTGCTACCTCACGGTCTTCTCGCCCCCCTAACCACTCAGTTGGAAATAGCGAGTTTTTGTCTTCCGTGGAATTCGAGCCCGGTACCTGGGGGATAAGTACCGCCTCCACACAGATCCCACTACCAATTGATTGTAACACCCCGACCATTCCCGTTATCGGCTGTGCTCCCTCACGGTCATCTCGCCCCCCTAACCACTCAGTTGGAAATATCGAGTTTTTGTCTTCCGTGGGATTCGAGCCCGATACCTGAGGGATAAGTACCGCCTCCACACAGATCCCACTACTAAGTGAGTTGTCTTTGTCATTTTTTTCTTCGAGTTTGCCTTTACAGGTTTTCAACCCAACATATATTTATTATATTTTTTGGCACCCTAATTTTTACTTAGGTCGCCTTTTCGGGTTTTCAACCTAGCAGGTATTTTTTTTGTTTTTACCCTAATTCTTGCCTAGGTCGCCCTGTTGGGTTTTCGACCTACCAAGTCTTCATTGGTTTTTGCATCCTCATTTTAGCCTAGGTCGCCCTTTCGGGTTTTCGACCTAGCAAGTTTTTATTCATATTTTTATACCTTAATTTTTGCCTAGGTCATCCTTTTAGATTTTCAACCTAGCGGGTCTTCATTTAGATGTACCACTTTTGAAGCATCAATGTGTGCAAGTAGTGATAAGTCTTTCCGTTCCATATTGGTGTAGATCAAAGCCACACTTGAGTTTTTTTTTTTTGGGCTCATATAGTTGGGAGTCTACTTGTCATGCTAGTCTTTTTAGATATGTGAAATCTTCTTAAACGTTAATTCCTTCTTTTGAAGCTCCAAAGTTCATAAGTTCTTTTTTTAAGATCTTTCTAAATAATTGTCTGTAACATGAGGTAGTCAACATTTCTCTTGTATTGAATACCGTTGGTCAAAACATGTCATTTACTCTTGATAAAGGGATTTTTGTTTGACTAGGTCGCACTGCCTTTATTCTAAATAATAAGAATCAAAAGGGGTGCCCCAATTATAGTCTAATACTCACATAAGGTATTCTAGAATTACGAGTATCTTTCCATCTAGCTTTTCTCATACATTTGATAGTAATTAGGATATTAGTGACTTTCGTTCTTTTGAACGACTATTTGTCATCATAACTTACTTTGAATAATGAAGATCAAGTAGCTACAACCAGCTAGTTGATTATATAATTAAGGGACATGATGGAAAATAATCATCTTCTTATTCCAACTTTTCCATTATTGATTTAGTTGATTGAGGATTATATTTAAGCCTCATATACTTTCAACATCTTCATTTTTCGATTCGTAGGCGGCTAGAATACCCACAATACAAACTTCAAATTCGTCACGTGATTGATATATTAAAAACACATTTGGATAATGATTAATATAAAACCCACTTTTCTAGGGGATTATCGTGACGTTAATTTCCTGCCCCAACATATCAAGGTTCATCTAGATAATGGGTTTTATGTATATCGTTCAGTGGAATTTATAGCATGATCCAAATTATGTATGAGTTTTTAGCAAACTTATTTATGAATTGACTACTTCCAAATATGCTTGGTATATGGTTTGAAGAAGGGAAGGAAAAGTAATGTTTGGTAAGATATTGTGAAATATATGATGGGTGAGAATGGTAAAGGAAACAATACAAAATGCATTTATTGATATTCAAAATATTGAGGAACAAAAATGTGTTGATTCTATATTAAAGTATGGTAAAACTTTAAGCACATCAATAAGATCGATGTTTTAGAATCAAATAACTTTAACGATCATGGGGGAACTTGATAACATTTTCATTGATGACCTTGTCCCTTGGATATACATAGGAGAACATAGTCAATATCTTCAAAGTCGTGTTTAACCATGGTTTGTCTTCAATAGTCATCAAAAATTCGTACAAGGTTTGCCATTTTGTAGATTGATGAATTTTTCATGACATCAAATAATAAGCGGTAGTGATGCAAGTTCAACAAAGACAACCCAACTTATAGTATCATGACCCAAAAGTAGGGGGTGGATGATGAATGTGAGTCTAATTAGTATCCGGTTCAAATCTTGTGGACAAGTGACTTGAGATAGAGTATAACAAAAAATTTGAGTAAAAGATGACAATCGTTAGACTTATGACTTCTTCGTGATGTATTTTTTTTATGAAGGGTCCCCATGATTTCAAGTATCGAGGATTTGTAAGATTTCCAATCTTTTAGCCATAGGGTCTTTCCATTGGCTTAAACCATCTTTGTATGTTCCAATTCATCCATGATTTTAACTCGAGAACGTGTCCAGTAAGGGTGTTATGACACCCTATATTTTTTGCTTGTAGTGTTTTTTTTTTTTTGTGTGTGTGAAGGAATATGGCATGATTATGCAATGCAATGTATGAAAAAATAGATATGCATGGATGTCGAAGAACCATTTGTTGCTTATTTGTGAATATTTTAACTGAGATAGGGCTCTGAGATCAAGAGTGGGGCCAAATTTAATTCATAAAAAAAATGAAATACATGAACAAAACGAAAAGCAGTACCTAAAAAGAATTTTGAAACCCTAGTGAGCAATCAATTTTTTCATTTGCTCGATTAAACTTTTACAATGTTCAATAAAAATGAAGATCTCTTGTGGAGTAGAGAAAGAAATAATCATCCCATTAGCAGCTCTCAATAATGGTGGGACATCTTTGATAGCCGAATTGGTCAAATAAACGAGTTTGGAAAAATGATCGGCCCAAAACATCCCCTCTTGAATGAGTCTCTCAATTGTGTCTTTTTGCGTACGCACCTCGCCATCCTTTCTTGCGAGCTCAATTCGGTATTCCTTGATGATCTCTTCTTGACACTGCATGTCTACCACGATCTTACTTTCACATTCTGCTTCTACTTTCTCTAACTGTTGTCTTAGACTTACTTCTTGCATACAGGCAATTTCGTATTTCTCTCCAAAGTTTTTTAGCAACTCCTTAATTATGAGTCCCTCAATCACTGCATCGTCCCTCTCTTGACGTCTGAGCCTCACCTCTTCATTCGCACCTCGCAAACATATTCGAGTTCTCTCTTTGCCTTCTTCTTCCTCCCTTGCCCTTTTTTTTGTACTTTATCAAGGACGAGGGATTTTTGGGCATTCTCATATTTCAGATCTCTACAGGCCTGGTGAGCTTTTTCCAGTTCTTGTTGTAATTTTTTGATTTCTTGTTCCTTTAGAACTAAGTTGGCCTCTAAATCTTTAGCACTGAAAAATGACTCTGTTGTTACTACTTTTGGGTCCAAGGTCTCAGCGTGAAAAGGCCATTTGATCTCTTGTGCTCTCTTTTTCACCCAATTACGATATTCCTCTCATGCACTACCGCTTCTTGGCCCTAACTCTCACCCTTTCCGGACGACATCTTCCCAAGATATACGTATTCTTCTTAGTAGTCCATCGTCATGAGTATCTTGCCCCCGAATGACGAAAGAGTTTGTTATATCCATGATTGGTGCTTTCGTTGTAGGATAACCCAATTGTCTCAATGCCACGTAGGGGTTATAATTTATGCACCCTTTAGTTCACATGAGTGGGACATCAGTAAAGCTCTTACATTTACAAATCACTTCATTTATATTCTGACTTCGCGAGTACCACTGGATCATTTTTTTGTTTAGATTTGCTAGGGTAGTGGCCCATTCCTTTTTATTTCTCGTTCTTGGCTGATGTTCGGCCTGAAAAATATGTTTGATGAACCATACGTAGAGTATCACCGAGCAACAATGAATTAAGCCTTCCTCTTTCTCATGACAGTGGTCGAGAGTGCAATAAATGTCAGTTAGAATTGCTGGTACTGGATTCTCCCTCCTATGTTTATGAGCCATAAAGACATCTATTGCCGTAAAATCCACAAAGTCTTTAATATTTGGGAATAAAACAATTCCGTATATAATTAAGGCGAGTACATCCATGAAAGTGTCCCATTTTCCATCTCTCGCTAAATTTATTGCCTTCTCTTCAAGATATTTTATCAGGAATCCAATCAAATTGTCTTTGTCGATTCTATTTTCTTCTATCTCTTTTATAGGAATATCAAGTGTCTTGGAAATTGTTTTCATTGAGGGGTAGTGCTCCATGTACTGGTAAGGTTCACTCCCCTTTATTGGATGCCCCAATATTTGTTTAAACTCCTCCAAAGTTGGGGACAATTGAAAGTCCCTAAAAGTAAAACATCTGAAGGAAGGGTCATATAATTGGGCCAACGCTGTAATGGCGTCCACTTGCACATTAACTTCAAGCAAATCGAGAATTCTCCTGAATTTCCCAGTAAAGATCACACGTTGCACTTTTTCAATTTTCGAGCAAGATTTTTAAGATTGCTTACATCTGGTTTGAGAATTCTTAGTGGCAATGTCTTTCTTAAGAGAGTACTTTGTGAGCCACCATTTGATCCCATGTTCCTTATAGTTAAAGATATTCACAATAAGCCCTAGATTTTTTTATTCTAAAAATGATATAGTAATGATTTTTTTTATATGGTAGCCATGATAAATAAAAATGATGCAAAAATAAAAAAAATCAGGAGATTGAAAAAGAATGCGTGAGTACTAGAAGGTGATTATGGTATAGCGTAGGTAGTTCTCTTTTTTTAAAAGGAAAATGTTATGAGAATGTAAAAAAAAATGAATGAAATGATTATGTAATAAACTAAAAAATTTACTATCTCCTAATATGCAATGATTTTTTTTTTAAATAATATGTTACAAAATGAAAATAAAATGATGGAACATACATGATTATGCGATGCATATGTCAGATATAAATAGGGTAGATTTTTTTCAAATATGCGTGGGACCTACATGATTCTTTACTAATTTAATTGCTCTACGGTCTTTAACGTGAACCTATACCATGTGTGGCTCTATAGTTCTAAATTGGTTCATAGAGCACACAACTCAATTCTAAAATATTAATCCAAATAATAGGTAAACTATTAAAATGGAATTATTATAGAAAAGGTCAACTCTAGGTGAGACTTTCATGACAACCAAACATGATGTACATCCAGAAGATTATCATTACACAATCTCTAACTTATCTTAGCTTGCACTCAGCCAAGGTATAGAGCTCACTCATAAGTGTGTGAATCGTGTTAGCATAATGTGTAGAGAAATAAATAAAATTAAACAATCACCATAATTAACATAAATTACCACAAATATATAGAATTAACACATAAAGTACCACAAATACATGTAAGTTACCCTAAATAAATAAATAAATAGAAAAAAGGAATGACTACGATTAGAACAAATTATTATAAATACATGTAAGTTATCTTAAATAAATAAATAGAAAAAAGGAATAACTACAATTAGAACAACTTATCATAAATACGTGTAAGTTACCATAAATAAATAAATAGAAAAAAGGAATGACTACAGTTAGAACAAATTATCATAAATACATGTATAACTCCACAATTAGAATAAATTACCATAAACGCATGTAGTTAATATATTATCAGAAAAACATATAAAATCAACAAAAAAATGAATCACCACAATTATATTCACAATAAATAGATAACAAAATAATTAAAATAAATAAAAACAAAAAGGGGTAATATAAATAAAAATAAATTAATAATTATACACAATTAATTAGGTTAGGCTTGACTCTCAAAAGTCCCCAGTGGAGTCGTCAGCTGTCGCGTCCGGTTTGTCCGCGAGAAAGGAGTTGTCACCAATTTTATTTTTATTAAAGGAAAAATTGGATTAAAGCAAAAATAATAATTTTTGAATCAGAAATTCGGATTCGGGAGTCGATTACGAGTAGAAAAGTATTACCACACTATAACGTCCATTAAAACGGTTACCCCATAATTAATTGTATACAAACTATTTATTTATTTATTTATTTTTACCCCCAAAAAGAATAATAAAAAAAAGAAAAAGAAATTATTTACATTAATAAAAGAAAGAAAAAAATATTGTTTTTATTAATTTGGTTTGACAAGGGAAGAGTTTGCTCCTACGTATCCCCATGTGCAATAGGGAAATCAAAACTCACGTAGTCCTTGGGTAGAAAATATTTGTGCGTTGACTGATTTTATTATTAAATTTTATTATATATATATATATATATATATATATATATACATATCAAAATAAATTCACACTATAGTGGTGATAATAATAATAATAATGATAATTATGATAATAATAATAATAATAATAATAATAATAGGAGTAACGTGTTGTTTATTAATGTGTATATCGTTTTATTTTAAGAAAATACCTTTACTATATTTTTTACGTTTTATAAATTGTAAAGGATAAAAATTCAAGAACAAATCCGCGAGTCGGCGGCACATATGTGGCGCGAACCGACAGCGGTAATAACAAAAGAGTTTAAGATCTAACGCACAAGATTAAAATAAAATAAAGATAATGAATCACGAATTTGATAAAGAAGTAGACAATTATACAACAATCGACTAGATCCTTATTAAACTTGATTGTTAAACTAAAAAAAAATTTCTTGTTTATATCATACGTGTATAGAATAGTAAAAAAAAAACTCTATAACAACAATAATATCAAAAAATAGATTACGAGAAAAAAGGAAAAAAATAGTTTACCGCAGTGGAGAAATTTTTTATTAGCCCTTGGTTCCAATGTTTCTTCAAGAATATCCTTAATAATTATTATTATATTTTTTCTGCAGATAATAAGGAAGAGCTGACAAAATTAGGTGTCAACAGCCTAATTGTTTATTTTTATTATTATTTTTATCATTATTTATTTTTTTAATTTTGTAATTATATATTTATTATTTTCATAAAAACTTTAAAAGTGACGGACCAAATTAGGTCTCTACAGCGCCTAAGCCCTCTCCATAAAATTTTGTTGATAGGGGAGATATATAGGTAGATGATGAGAATGTAACTGATAACCATGTACCTTGGTTCCATCTGAGCCACCAGTCGAATTTGAGGTGAGAAGATCTACTAGAGAATGTCAACCTTCTCAAAGATATCATCCACATGAGTATGTCATGATCACTGATAGTTGAGAGCGAAAGTACTATCAAAAAGCTATTACAAATGTTGATAAAGAAAAGTGGTTAAAGGCCATGCAAGAATAGATGAATTCCTTGCATGAGAATCACATATTTGATTTGGTAAAGTTGTCTAATGGCATAAAAGCACTCAAGAACAAATGGGTATACAAGATAAAGGCATAACATAATAGTTCTCAACTAAGATATAATACAAGATTGATTGTGAAAGGTTTTAATTAGAGAAAAGGTATTGACTTTGATGAAATTTTTTCACATGTGGTGAAAATGTCCTCTATCTGAGTTGTGTTTGGGTTAGCATCTAGTTTGAACCTAGAAGTTGAACAACTTAATGTGAAAATTGCATTCCTTCATGGCAATTTGGAGGAAGAGATCTATAGGAGCAACTAGAGGGTTTCCAAGTCAAAGGTAAAGAGAAACTTGTGTGTAAATTAAAGAAAATTTTGAATGGGCTCAAGAAAACACCTCGACAATGGTACAAGAAGTTTGATTATTTCATGGAAAAACATGGATACGGTAAAACTACTTATGACGATTGTGTGTTTTTGAATAAATTCTCTTATGGTGATTATATTATTATCTTGTTATATGTGGATGACATGTTGATTGTTGGTCATGACACTAAGAAGATTCAATCTCTAAAGAAAGATTTGAACAAGTCTTTTGCAATGAAAGACTTGAGTCCTGCAAAGCAAATTATGGGCATGAGAATTAGTCGTGACAGAAAGAATAATAAATTGTGGTTGTCTCAACACAATTACATTGAGAAAGTGTTAGAGAGGTTTAACATGAGCAATTGTAAATCTGATAGTACTCCACTTGCTACTCATTTCAAGTTGAATTATGATCAATGTCCTAAGAGTGAGAAAGACAAAGAAGAGATGAACAAGGTTCTTTATGCATACGCAGTTGGTAGTTTGATGTATGTTATGGTATGCACAAGGTCAAATATTGCTCGTACAGTTGGAGTTGTTAGTCGATTTCTATATAATCCTGGTAAAGATCATTGGCAAGCATTGAAGTGGATTCTCAAATACCTCATATGCACTTTTAAAGTGTGTTTATGCTATGGAGGTGGTGAACCTGTGTTGGATGGCTACACAGATGGATATATGGCAGGTGATCTTGATTTTAGAAAATCTACTTCTGGTTATATGATGACCTTTGTAGGGCCCTTAGTTGTGTCTTGGCAATCAAGGTTACAAAAGTGTGTTGCTTTATCCACTAATGAAGCTGAGTACATTGCAACAACTGAAGCTTCCAAAGAACTCTTGTGGATGAAGAAATTCCTACATGAGATAGACCTCAAGCAAGAGAAGTTTATGTTATTTTGTGACAGTCAAAGTGTGATTCATCTCAGCAAGAATCCGACTTTTCATGCAAAGTCGAAGCATATTGAAGTGTGGTATCATAGGATACGAGATGCATTGGAAATGAAATCATTCTTAATTGAGAAGATTCATATTGATAAGAATGGTTCAGATATGATGACGAATACCTTGTCTGTATCGAAGATGATATGATGTAGAAAGAAAGCCGACATGGTTGAACAATACCTTCTCACTTGAGTCGTGAAGGGAAATTTGTTAGGTGGACTCACTCCCCAAATGGAACCCACTAGTTTTATTAATATTATTGTTGTTATTATTAGTATTAATATTGTTATTATTGAAATAAAAGAAAAGAAAAGAATGGGAGGGATAATATATGGCATTATTGGGATAGGCCCATGTGAAAGAAATAAAAGGGGTTTAGAAATCCCTAAGAAGTAGGGAAAAAAATAGAGAATAACGTCGAAAAAGCAAAGGAAAAGCAAGCACGATAAAACATATATGAGAAAAGGGTTTGGTTGTGGTGGTGGTAAGTGTGTAGCAAACTTGTTCCATTTGATCTACAAATTTAGTATGTTATTCCCTACCACTGAGTTTATTATTTTAATACATAGTCTGAGTAGTTTTACCTTCTCTGAGAGTTACTTTGACATACACACTTTAGTAGAAGGTTGTAATAAGGTTGTTATTGTTGATTGATGTTTCCTATTGTTATTAAGAAGACTCTGGTGTACCTATTAATTATTATAGTGGAATTGATTAGGTCCCGTGGTTTTTTTTCTATCAATTTAAGGGAAATTTTCCACGTTAAAAATTGTGTTCGTCTCATATTTTATTTTTTGCCAATTATTTTTGCTCTGTAGAATAAAATCGTATTTTCTGTTTGGCTATTCATTTGCACAAATAGGAGAAAAATATTATGCATTATTGAGATAGTTATCACTAATTATCTCTCGTTTTTCCCAACAAATTATTGGAGAACTAGATTGTGATTAAAGTATATATGATCTATTTGATCTTAATAGCATTTGCAAGAAAGGAAAATAAATACATTTTTATGCCACTAAATATGCTCCCGAAGCAGCAAGATTGAGAACAATACTTTTAAGAATATTTAAAAGATCAGTCAAATTTGTCATTGAACAAAATAATTAGTGGTTGATGAATTTGTGGAAGATCACACAATATTTTTTTATGTTAATTAAATTTTTAGTCCCAATAAAATATCACCATTTTGTTTGTAATTCTTATAAAAAATTTCGTCAACTGTTAGTCTCTTAAAAATTTTCAATCCATAATTTTAATCTAACTATTGTGTATATACGTCACACTAAAACTCACGGCCCAACAACACAAGATAGCACGAATATTATAAAATTTGTTACCAAATCCTAACAACCTTTTAAAATAATCCAAATCAAACTATACTTACTTTTGGACCAAATAATTCAGGTGGTGTTGATTTGGCTGCTGCCAGTCATAGGTTTGTCGTAGCCTAAAATTTCAAGTTTTCCTCGAATTTAATGGAGTCGCCACCAAAATTTATTTTAAAATAGAAAAAATATATTTGAAAACCCTTAAAAAAATGGTCTTTGATACCAGATTTTGAGTTCGGGAGTCGATTATGCGTAGGGAAGATATTAACACCCTACGACATCCACTAAAAACGGTTATCTATAATTAATTGTACAAAATTATATCAACTTAAATATGTTTATTTCTCTTTATTATTAAATATGGATTTAAAATTGTTTTTTATAAATGTGATATTTCGAGATAAAAGCGTGTTAAAAAAGAGTAAAAAAAAGTTTTTTTTATTATTGTGCTTGACAAGAGTGTGATCTTGCTCATACGTATCTCCCGGTGCGATGGAGAAATCAAAGTTACGTAGTTCTTGGTAGAAAATGTAGATGTGTTGATTGCTTTTTAAATAAATTGTATTTTGTTATTTAAAAGAGTTAATTTTGATAAACATAAAATAAAAAAAATAAAAAACTTGCTTGATTTGAATAATTATTTTAAAATGCAAGTTTTAGGACATCAAGTTGTACAGTCAGTGTCTCAAAAACTCAATGAGTAAAAAAAAAAAAAAGATGTCACATCTAATTTAATCCTTTTAGTAATTTTGTATTGTTTTCTAATTAATACGAGTCTTAAAACCCCAAGTTGTACGACTTATGTTATAACAACACAAATATTATCAAGATATCATGTCTAAATAAACACTTTAAACTAATTTTCGTATATTTATTAATTTAATTGTGAAGATGAGTTTTAAAACTAACAAGTTGTCACAACTTCAGTCTTAACAACTCAAAGGTTAATAAAATGTCACATCTAATTAACCCTTTAATATTTGATTATAATTTTAGCTTTATTTTTCTTTTTAAAAAAAAATAAAAAAAAATATAAATTTAAATGATTCTACAAAATGAAATCAATAATAAAATAAAAATAAAATAAGAGCAAAAGAGATATATAAACTTGTAATTTGATATGTTAAATAGACGAAAACACAATTTAATAATGGGACCAAAAATTATTGTTTACAAGTGCAAACTTCTTTCTAAATATTTTTTAAATAAATAAAGGAAAAAAATAATTTATTTTAATATTAAATAGCACAAATCAAAAGAAAAAATAAAATCAATTAACACAAATCACCAATAAAATAAATGATGTTTATTATTATTTAATTACGTCCATAATTATTTATATTAAATCAAATTAATTATATTAAATAACCATTATTATTAAATTAAATGATTATTATTTAAGTTAAATGAGATGAAATATTAATTCACAACATCACTTACACACATGTTGCTTATTATTGGCTACCGTGATGTTAGAGAAAAAAAGAAGCATGGATGGCAAGCTGCGACGGTCACTTCTTATGAAAACCAACATACTTTTCAGATATCTGCGAAGGAGGTGACGTTGTAGTGCGCAGTTGAATTGAAAGTTCGTAACGATCGTCTTATATATCTTATCTTTTAATTGATGTTTGTGGGTTGTGTTGTTAAAATGAGTTTGAGTTTTGTGTTTGACTATGAGTTGATTTGAAGAAGGATTATGGTGTTTTTTTTTTTAAGAAAAGTTATTTATCTTCTCTACTTTGATTTTTTTTTTTACAACACTTCCTCTCTTTTCTTGATTTATTTCAAAAGCAAAGAAAATAAACCCACTATTTCGAAATCTCACCTCTTCCTCCATAACTGATTTTTTTGCCTTAATTTATAGACCGCAAAGTTGAATCTTTGTCTCCATAAATTGATGTTTGATTTTTATATTGTTTTAGCAAAAAAAATATGGAACTGCAGAGATGAAAATGGAAAAGGGTGGCTGAGTTTTTTGATTGAGTAAAAATTATTGTGATTTATTATCAGTGTAAAAACTCTTTACATTGACATTATATATAAATTAAATTTGAATACTTATATAAGTTAGTGCATAAACACAATAAAATAGCTCCTTCAACAAAACAATAGTAGAGAAACACAAGGTCACAAAATTTTAAACACAATATTTAAATACACTCACAAAAATACAATAAAAAAAGATAAAATGAAAAAATAATTAAATAATATATTTTTTAAAATAATTAAATAATTATATAATATGTATTTTTATGTGTGTCTAAATCTTGTTTTCAATTTGTGAGCACTAAAGTATTTTTCCACAATAGCACTGTTACCAAATAAACTTTTAGAATAGGCATAAAAGACCTCTTCTAGAATTAATTAGAAGAGCTGTTATTCTGTTAGCCACAAAGATTGTGCAAATGACAAAAGTGGTCCCTAAAATTGTAAATGTGAGTCATTTGACTTATTTTAATTCTTCTCTCTAATCCACTACACAACAACAATAAACACCTATCTAACATAATTAAATTAATGCATTCCAAACCATAACACTTAACAAAAAATTTCAAAGTAAGACCTATCAGTAAATTGTTTTCTAAGTCCAATGATAATGGTAAAAGCAAGTTGCTTTCATCATCTCATTCAAAACATGTGTTGGAATTCCATGATTCTAGTTTCATCTCACATGCACGGTTTCAAAACCAAACCAAAAAAACATTAGAAATATATTAGTTGCAAGGCATAGGCATACATAGCACAAATTTCAAAGTACAATAATAAGGTCTACAATTATATTAAACATGAAAATTGTTATTATTTTCCAACTAATCTAGTTTATTAATTTATCATGCTAAATAAAACAACTTAATCCACATTATCCAACTCAAAGCTTGAAATGTTGAAGAGAAGAAGTGCCATCAAGCCCTTTTGCTTTGTAGTAGTCTACATAATCAGCAAAATTGGTTTCTCTGTATCTTGGAGGACTGTCTTGTGATAATAATTCTTTTATAGGTCCATAGAGTTTTTCTTTTGATCTATAATCTGCCATGAAAAAACATGCAACGGATATTCTTGGACCAATAGTGTTTGCTAGTACTCTATGTTCAACACTCTTGAATTTGTCATTTGTTATAAGCTGCGCAGTTCAATATAAATTATAATTAGCTCCATTCATGTTGGGTCATGAGGGGGTATGGGACTCTGGAGATAAAGAGAAACCACACAAGTGAAATTGACACTACATCTTAATCCAAAATCTTAAGACATTGAATATATGGATCCTCTTACTTATATTACCAGTTGATATACCAACGGTTCATTTCACATACAATATAAGAATTTGTAAAATACAAAATTTGTACACGGCTTTTTCATCACACAGGGTTGAAATATTTTAGCAAATATGGTAATGTTTAGGTATTGGTCAATAATATGAATATGACACTCCTCACCACAATTTGAAAAATGTAAGGGAAATGATAAATATTCAGCACCAACATACCTTGGACATTCAATTAAATATAACCATGGTATAGAAAAAACTACACTAGCCACCTGCTATCGCAAATCTAGGCACAATTTACATAACTAATTATGTGATTAATCATTTGTGTTTGTGTGTGCATTTGATTATATATATTTTTAGACTGGATTTGCTTTTCTAACAAATAGTTTGTGGCGATGAAATAAAGAACGGAATTAGCTACACTGCAGTCAGCTACATCTAGATTGTCCAATCAAAATCAGATAGTCCTAATTTTAAGTTCGGATTTTAGATTTAAAATTAATTAAATCAGAACTTGAAAACTGAACCATTTGATCTTTGATCGGACGGTCCAGATGTGCTGTCTGCAATGCAGTCAAGTGCACTAAATCCAAATTCATGAAATAAACATCCATAACTACTGTTTTACGAATTTGTTTATAGTAAAACGTTATGTTGTCATTTGATCCAGCAGAAAGAATAGTAATGACGAACTTGCCTGCAGAAGATCACCAATATTAACAACAAGAGCCTCAGGTATTGGAGGTATATCGAACCACTTGTCCTTATGAAGAACTTGGAGGCCACCAATATGATCTTGAAGAAGCAATGTGAGAAAACTATTGTCAGAATGTTTGGTGGTTCCCATAGTTAATTCTGGTTCTGGACAAGCAGGATAGTAATGGCAAAGTAACATAATACCCTCAGAACAACCTAGGTTTTTTAAATGATCTTTATGCAATCCAAGAGCTTCTGACAGTAATTCAAAAACTGTCATTCCAAGTTTCATTATATGTTCTCCATATTCTAGAAGTATATCCCTACAAAAAGATGAAATCACCAAGAAATTAATTAATTTCCCTATGGTAGAAACTATAAATATTAAGTTAAATTTAACTTCCTAGTCTTTATAATTACTTGTTTAATTTCACTTCACAGCTTTGATGAAACACTAACACAAAAACAGACACGACGATGATCCGTATACACTGAAAATAATTTAAGAAAATATAGATGATTGTGTATTACCTACTATGAAGCACTGACACATTGACTCGTCGACGTAAGTAATAATTTGAAATTTTTTATTAATTGAATATAACCACGTGTGTCACTGTCTTATATCGAACAAGTCTTCGATCTAAAGTGTCGGTGCTTCATAGATTACCTCCTTTAATTCTTCCTTCTTCATGTTCATCAGTTGAGAACTTGAGACACAATTTAAATCCTATTTTTCTTATTGCTAAGATGCTAATTTCTATATTGATAATTCATACAAATAACTTCAATATTGATAAAAGTTGCCTAAAATTTGATGCAATATATACAAAGATGAACTCACCTGCATACTACTGGAAAATCTTCTGGTTTTGGAGTATTAGGAGCCAAGTGACAAGCAAAAGTATCCCTCCAATTAAGAGCTGGTGAATTACTATACAAATCAAAATTACTATTATAAATCAATGACCTTGTTTGATCTCTAGAATATAACTCTTTTTTCACCTCAAAATCTTGTTCATAGAATCTAAGCACCCCATCTTTCATATCCTCAAGAACACTCAAAGGAACTCCATGATTGACCAATTGAAAAAAACCCCATGTCTCAGAAGCTTCCTTTATTTTGCTTATAATTTCTTGCCTTGTAATTGAATCTTTACCAATATTTGCAAAGTCTATAACAGGAATAATGTGTTGTGTGTTGGATGAATTTGTGGCCTTTTCAAACTTATCAGGTGGATGATGAAATAAGGTTGGGATTTTGATAACACCTTCATCAACAAGACCTTTAACACCAGCTTTTGTATCATCAAATGCTTTTAGCTCATGAAGCCTATCAGAGTTGATTTTGAACTTGGATCTAATTTCATCTGTAGTTGTAAAATCCATCTTTGTTTCTTGTCTTTCTAGTGGCCTTAGAGTGAAAAAGTTTAGAAAAGTTGTTTATATTATCCTACCTTGTACCTATCTTGGAAAATTTATGAATTTTGATTGTGATCTTTCCATCACATTGCAAGATTTTAATTTTATTTTATCTAATTAGAATATATAAAATATTAATATTAAACGTATAAAAGAGAAAATAAAAGTAAAACTACGAATTGATATAACGATAAAATTACAAAGCGACTTCGATAGATATTTAACAAATTAACTATTTAGTAACTAATCTAACTCGTTTTTCTTATTTAGTAACTAATTTAACTAATTTTTATATTTCTAATATTATTATTTGGTATATGGAGTTTGGATAATTACAGTTCGATATTGATCAAACGACTATCAATGTTTCAACAATTTAATGTAAATTAGTTTTATACTGACGTCTAATTAAAATAAAATATGTTTTAATTACTTTGAAAATATTGATACAGTTTAGGCTTTGTGTAACAGTAAGATGAATTCCACAAGGACCACAATATTATGTGAAACAGAACTATGGACCTCTACATCACACGTATGTGCATTATACATGAAGACAAAAGTGTTGCATAGTCTTCTTCATGGGATAGCAGTGAGTTGTACATTACATGTGGTGATGTTGTGTTAGCTTGTTGGTGGGCTCATTTTAACCACTACTTGCCCCGTGGATAAATGATAATGTGAATCGTGATGTAATAAAAATATCATAAGATGAAACTGAACCACTTGTGTCATTGAACCATTGGCATACATGCATTATGTGTACAAAGCGTTTGTGTGCTTTTGATTTCACAGTGTTACAGTTCTTTCTTCCTCTTTGATGAGTAGGTTTGATGAGTGATAAAAAGATAAGTGGGGTCATTACATTGAACCACATGTATAACAAGTCATTTGTAACACCGAAAGAAAATTGAATTTAGTATTAGTTTTTATAAGTCTAACACTTAAAATAAGATGCTGACTAAACAAATCATTATTAGACAATTCAACGAATATAAAAAGTACAAACTTGAAACAAAGTAAAATGCCGCAACAATACGAGAAAGAGAAATGATTCACTAAGACGACGAACATAATAATATCACAAAACATAAAAATCACAAAATAAAACTAGAGAACACAAATAAAATATATGTGTAAGCCACTTATTTTAATGATAATAGATAATAAAATAATATGAGGGTGATTCCAACCAAATGATTCTAAATCACTCCTGTAATAAATAAAGAAGATATAACTGTAATAAATAAAGAAGAAGATAGAACTAAGGTTTGATTTTTGAGAAGAAAGAGTGGTAGTTGCTTAAAGTATCTAATTCATTTCTATTTATATTTTATTTTAGACAAAAATAAGTATAGTTGTATACTAGCTACTCTAATAATATGTATTTAACTATCCAAATAAGTTTATTATAATTAGAATTAGAAGAAACCATGTACAAAAAAATAAAAAATAAATAGAAGAAAGTAAAAAGTGAAAAAATTACTCTATCACTTAATTCTATTTGTATTGTTTTGACATTGTTTAATTTTTATATGATAATTACAAATAAAATATTTTGTTAATATATTATAATAAATAATAATGAGTTTAATTCTTAAAAATAATGTAGTTGATTATATTAAAAAAAATTAATATTAATTATTATAAATTCAATTATAGATTAATTTGATTCCTTAAAAATAAATCGGTTCACCGGATTATAAACCAATTCAGTTCAATTTTTTGAACTGAAAATCAATTCAGTTCAATTTTTTGAACTGAAAATCAATTCAGTTCAATTTTTTTAAACTGAAAACCGATTCGGTTTAATTTTCAAATAGTTCTAATTTAGAACTGAACTTTTTCTACCTACTAAATCATAATAAAAGAAATAACTACACTTTTTTTTAGTGCATAACTCTTTAGTGTTTTTAATTTTGAATAAAAAATAGTGTTTTGGACTAATTAGATAGGGAATGGTTTTTGTTTGGCATAAAACTCCTATAGATTCTATTTATTTATTTTTTTGACAGATCCTATAGGCTATCGAACTCCTAGCACTAGTCATTTCAATCTATTAAATTTTGAAGCAAACATATTTTTATGTTGGTTTTTTGCTTCTTATTTTGTTTTGAACTTTTTTTTACTAAAATTGCTTTTATATATAGCATGTTTTTTACAATATGAAAAACTTGCAAGTGAATTTTAAAATCCTTGTTTTATAAAATAAATTAGTCAAAATCCAATTAAAACAAACCAAATTACTCTACATACATAATTAGGTGACACCAAAAAGTAATTTTTTTTCAATTTAATTTTCTTTGAGACGTAAATTTCATATTTTCTCTAAGTTTTTTGTATCTACTTCTTTCAACGAAAATGTGTGATTTTTTTGTCATATTTTAATCTAAAATTACATACGTGCATATTTTCTTCTTGTTTTGATTTAAATAATTGGTTTTCATTTTGATCTAAGTTTTTTGTATCTACTTCTTTCGCTGTTTTTAGTACGACTATGTTTGATTTTCCGTCTTGATGTGGTGTTCATTTGATTTTCTATCTTGTTGCATTATTCGTTTGATTCATATTATTATATCAACTTCGATCAATTACTAATTCAACTAATAATTAAGTCCTTAACGTTGCAAATCATGAGACATGATATTTGAGTCACTT
Organism: Cicer pinnatifidum; assembly: GCA_037974775.1. Classification (NCBI taxonomy): domain Eukaryota; kingdom Viridiplantae; phylum Streptophyta; class Magnoliopsida; order Fabales; family Fabaceae; genus Cicer; species Cicer pinnatifidum. Next base: position 41,495,380 of record JBBPBR010000001.1, on the reverse strand, counting down.
TAATATTTTATTATTTATAATATTTTATCATTTATATTATAAACTTTAATATTGTAAATTTATTCGCAAATTATTTCATTACATTCTTAAGGAAAATGAATTTATATTTGTATGTAAATAGTATAATTTAAATGAATGAAGATTATTTTATTGGGTCTTTATATTTCTTGAGTTGTGTTGATTCTTTATATTTTTTGCCTTAGGCCGTAAATTTTCTGCACAGGGCCTTGTCAATATGAGTCGCATAACGCATAAAAAGTCGACTTCTTTGAAGGCTGTCAACAACTAGTAACAAGAATTAGACCACAATACACCTCTCCCAAATTTTTGCAAGTCTCAGCACAAGTTATGGGGTAAGGTCTAGTCAGGTCTTGTAATTCAATATGATGGTGGTACTGAAAATCAAAACCGCTGATAATAGGTCATATGCAGCATAAGGACCAACTGTTATATATATATATATATATATATATAAAAGGAAATATTATCGAATGTTTTATCGGCACTTATTAAGCCATTAAAAATAAATATTTAATCTTGAAAATAATACATTCAACAGTTTTTTTTTATTAATATATCATTTTTTTAAAAAATTTAATTAAAATGTTTCACTTTTAAAAATATATACCAAATTATCTTCTTTTTTAGCGAGGTCGCATATGCGACCAAGTAAATGATTAATGTTTTTTAGTAGTAGGTCGCATCTCGAGAATGGGACCATCTACTATATTTTTTTTTTTTTATTTTTAACTTTTGAAAAATTATTAATTTAATTAATAAAATATAAATAAAATATATTAAAATAAAAAAGAAAATACATCAAACTTAATACAATTGATTAAATATGATAAAATAAATAATATGTTCTTAATATTTTTTATAAAAAAATTTAAATTGAAAAATTAAATAAAAAATGTCACAAAAATGTCAAAAATCTCTAAAATCAATATCGATTTTTGAAAAAATATATTGTATGGTGTCTAGTATTGTGTCGTGTTCAAATATCATTTTTCTTTAGTAAAACCTACACATAAAATATACACATCAATTGTATTATCAATTTTTCTTAACATCTAAAATATTTGATGATTGCGAATACTTATAAAAAAGAATGGAGGAATGTGATACATCAATAAAAAAAAATAAAAAAATCAATGGAGGTACATGTACGATATCGATATCAGATA
>JBBPBR010000001.1:41476955-41494163 GCA_037974775.1 Cicer pinnatifidum | reverse complement strand
AAAATTAAAATAAATAATTAAATATAAAAATAAAAAATAAAAAATAAATGATTAAAACATTAACTGAAATTAAATTAAAGGACCGCATAAAATTTAGTCTATATTTTAAGATAACAAAATTCTACAATTTTATTTATTTATAAAATCTAATATAAACTCTCAAAATTTCTCTATGACACGAAGGAAAAAAATAAAGACCGAAATCAATGTTAAGTGGGATCAAGTTCAACATCAAGCTAATTGATTTGAGTTTTATTTAAAATTTTAAGTCTATCTTCCAATTTTAAATTGAGTTAATTCAATTATGGAGGAAATTTATATATTTAGAAGTCCTTCTTCATAAATAATACATTTAAATACCTCACTTATTACTTTACGTACTTTTTTTTTACATGATTTATTTTATTCTAAATATATATCTTTTTTTTTTTTTTTTTAGTAAAACAAAAGAAGTAGAAGGTTCCATTTGTATTGGGCCATATGTATAAGTGGCCATATCCAGATCCACGAAATAAAAGCCCAAAGATTATCAATAGCGTTTAGCGTTCACAACTAGAAGCGGCAACCCTAAAAACCTAACAATAAAAACCTAACAAACAAACAAAAAAAATTACCCTTTCTCGTAACCATCCATCACACTATTTCTCTTCCACACAGCCGTTGGTGGAAAACAGATCTCATCTCCCTTCGATTTCTTCAGTAAGCCTTTCATCATTAATCGTTCTTCGATTTTGCTTATTTCACTTTCTTGCATCTACAGTTCCTAATATCATCTTCAATCTATAATTAATTAACTTTTCTTTTTGATTTTTCTGTTTCAGCCTTGATTGATACTCGTTTTTGTTTGTGGACTATACAAAAGACTAGTCAAAATGGTAAGATGCTAATCGACGATACTTAATTGTTTTTTTGTTTGTTTGTTTGTTTAGTTTGAATTTGAATATTAATAATCTGAATTGTAATGTGATATTTGCAGGTGAAGTTTACAGCCGATGAGTTGCGTCGTATTATGGACTATAAGCATAACATTCGTAATATGTCTGTTATTGCTCATGTCGATCATGGTATGGATTCATTCACAGATTCACTTTTTTTGTTCACAACAAAAATATTAGTATTATAGTTTATAAAGTTTTGTTTTTTTTTTTGTTGTAATATTTGATAGGAAAAGTTATTTGTAATATTTATGTTATGTTTTCAGTCTCTTTGAAGTTTAGTAGCCAAATACATTTTGTTCATTTTTAGTATTTATATTGCTTTTAAATTTATTTTCTATCAACGATTATAATTTTATTTGTAACTGAACGTGAAATATTGTTATTTTGTGGATGCTAAAACACATTTAATTATAATTTGTAATTCAATATTTGATGTTGCCTAGATAGGATCTGTTATATATGCAAATGATAACGATGTCAAAAATGTTTATCAGAATGCTTAGTAATATTTTTTTCATTTTATAATAGATGTTTTACTCTATGAGAGTGCTTTGTAATATTTTTTCATGTTATGTTACAAGAACTAATAACTTGTTTAAGTGATGATAAAATATTCTATTTTTGTCCATTTGCAGGAAAATCAACATTGACAGATTCCCTTGTTGCTGCTGCTGGAATTATTGCACAAGAGGTTGCCGGTGATGTCCGGATGACAGATACCCGTGCAGATGAGGCTGAGCGTGGTATCACTATCAAGTCTACCGGTATCTCTCTATACTATGAAATGACTGATGAGTCTCTCAAGAGTTACAAGGGGGAGCGTAATGGGAATGAGTATCTCATTAATCTCATTGATTCACCTGGACACGTTGACTTCTCATCTGAGGTTACTGCTGCACTCCGTATTACTGATGGAGCACTAGTGGTGGTGGATTGTGTTGAGGGTGTTTGTGTCCAAACTGAAACTGTGCTGCGACAGGCTCTTGGTGAAAGGATTAGGCCTGTTCTGACTGTTAACAAGATGGACAGATGCTTCCTTGAGCTCCAGGTGGATGGAGAGGAGGCTTATCAGACATTCCAGAGGGTTATTGAGAATGCCAATGTGATTATGGCTACCTATGAAGATCCATTGCTCGGTGATGTTCAGGTGTATCCTGAGAAAGGAACAGTCGCTTTCTCTGCTGGTTTGCACGGTTGGGCATTTACTCTGACCAACTTTGCAAAAATGTATGCCTCAAAGTTTGGCGTTGATGAATCCAAGATGATGGAGAGGCTCTGGGGTGAAAACTTCTTTGATCCAGCCACCAAGAAATGGACCACAAAGAATACTGGTTCAGCTTCTTGCAAGCGTGGATTTGTTCAATTCTGTTACGAGCCTATTAAGCAGATTATTAACACTTGTATGAATGACCAGAAGGATAAGTTGTGGCCTATGCTAACAAAGCTAGGAGTCACCATGAAGTCTGAAGAGAAAGACTTGATGGGTAAGGCATTGATGAAACGTGTCATGCAGACTTGGCTCCCAGCTAGCACCGCACTATTGGAAATGATGATCTTTCATCTTCCCTCTCCATCAACTGCTCAGAGGTATCGTGTTGAGAATTTGTACGAGGGTCCCCTTGATGATCAATATGCTAATGCTATCAGAAACTGCGATCCTGAAGGACCTCTTATGCTTTACGTCTCCAAGATGATTCCCGCATCTGATAAGGGAAGGTTTTTTGCTTTTGGTCGTGTGTTTGCTGGTAAGGTTTCAACAGGTTTGAAAGTCAGAATTATGGGACCAAATTACGTCCCTGGTGAAAAGAAAGACTTGTATGTGAAAAGTGTTCAGAGAACCGTCATTTGGATGGGAAAGAGACAGGAGACCGTTGAAGATGTGCCATGTGGTAACACTGTTGCTATGGTTGGTTTGGATCAATATATCACCAAGAATGCTACATTGACAAATGAGAAGGAAGTTGATGCTCATCCTATCCGAGCAATGAAATTTTCTGTCTCACCTGTTGTGCGTGTTGCTGTTCAGTGCAAGGTTGCTTCAGATCTTCCCAAGCTTGTTGAAGGTCTTAAACGTTTGGCAAAGTCAGATCCTATGGTTGTTTGTACTATTGAGGAATCTGGAGAACACATTGTTGCTGGTGCAGGAGAGCTTCATCTTGAGATTTGTTTGAAGGACTTGCAGGATGATTTCATGGGTGGGGCTGAAATTATTAAATCTGACCCTGTTGTGTCATTCCGTGAGACTGTTCTTGACAGATCATGCCGCACTGTGATGAGTAAATCACCAAACAAGCACAACAGGTTGTACATGGAAGCAAGACCGTTGGAAGATGGGCTTGCAGAGGCCATCGATGAAGGCACAATTGGACCAAGGGATGACCCCAAAAACCGTTCTAAAATCTTGTCAGAGGAGTATGGTTGGGATAAGGATCTTGCTAAGAAAATTTGGTGTTTTGGACCTGAGACCACTGGACCCAACATGGTTGTTGATATGTGTAAGGGAGTCCAGTATTTGAATGAAATCAAGGATTCTGTTGTTGCTGGATTCCAGTGGGCATCTAAAGAAGGTGCTTTGGCAGAAGAAAACATGAGAGCCATTTGTTTTGAAGTATGTGATGTTGTCCTCCACACTGATGCTATCCATAGAGGAGGTGGTCAGATCATTCCTACTGCCAGGAGAGTGTTCTATGCCTCACAGCTTACAGCCAAACCTAGGCTTCTTGAGCCTGTTTACCTTGTGGAAATCCAAGCTCCTGAGCAAGCTCTTGGTGGTATCTACAGTGTTCTTAATCAGAAACGTGGACATGTGTTCGAAGAAATGCAGAGGCCTGGTACTCCACTTTACAACATCAAGGCATACCTTCCTGTTGTCGAGTCCTTTGGATTCTCCAGCCAATTGAGGGCTGCAACATCAGGACAGGCTTTCCCACAGTGTGTGTTTGATCACTGGGATATGATGTCATCAGATCCATTGGAGGCTGGATCACAAGCTGCAACACTTGTTACTGATATTCGTAAGAGGAAGGGTTTGAAGGAGCAGATGACTCCACTCTCCGAGTTCGAAGACAAGCTTTAAATTATTTAATCTGTTTTGTTTTTATTTATCAACTTAGCTTATGTTCTGGTCATTTAAACTGTTTACTGAGCTTTTAAAGTTCAGTATCTTGAGTTTTTTGTGTATCAGTCTGTCTTGTACGTCCGGATTATTTGTTGTTGAATCACTGGATTTTTGAGATTATGAGTTGCAGGATTTCCATTCGTGCTGGTCAAACTTATTATGCAAATTGTTCTTTTTTCAATAACTCGATCTTGTTTTTATATGATGCTTGTGTGGTTTTGATGAATAGTTATACCACTAACTGCAGCGAATAGCAAAGGTTGAGTTGTCTAATTCTCAACCCGATGACAGTGATATGAATGAAAATACTTGTTAAACTTATCTGTGGGGTAAAGTCACCGATTGATTGATTGAGTTGCTTAGGCTGAATCTTTGGTGTTCGTGAAATATATTATGGAAATTTATTAAGATTTTTTATTTATTCATACCAAATGTTAACAATTAATTGTTAAATTAGTTTCCGTGGCTTAAACTCTCGGGATCTTTTTCTTGATACTCCTTAGGTGTCCCTTATCATGATATTATTTGTACTTAATTCTATCTGTTTAATTTGAGATGTAAGTTGTGATTTGAAGTCACATTGTAACACAGATCAGGATTTTGCCATGCTCGGGCATGATTTATTCCGCAATTTCTTTGCCTTTTTTTGTTTCTTTAAGTGCTTCCCTGCTGATAAATTATATATGGATTAATTAATCTGGTGTTTCTTATAATCTGTTTTAACTTTATAAAGTGACCCATGCTTGCATATTTTTCACTCACAATTTTATAAATTATATACTTACTTCGAAATTTCTCACAATTTTGCAGCCATCTTAGCACTTTTTCAGGGTAAAGTAAATGTTGACAATTGTGTATGTTATGTACTGTTACTGCAACTAGTGTTTGATTTCTAAAATAGTGTTCTGTGCCATGTTATGTACTGCAACAAGAGAATGACTTCTAAAATAGTCTGGTTTTTGTGTGCAAATGTTTTATCGTATAATTCAGATGCTATTCTATTTTGTGTCCTGTCGTCATTCATGTGTAGCAGCTTATGAGTTAAGGATATTATACTATTTGGATAATCAACTTTTGAACATATTTAACTTTTTTTTGACAAAACATTATTTTTTATACACATATTTAATACATCATTTTTTCTTTATTTTTTCTTCCTATAACAACACCTACATATCATTATATATATTTCTTTTATTTCATAGTGTCAAATGAGAGTGTTTGAGTATTTCTCAAATACTTTCCTTGTATTATTGGGTGAAATATTCAAATCCAAATATTGGTAAGTAGACATATGGAAAGTGCCACAAAATACAATTTTTTAATTATGTAAAATTAATTACGAGTCAATTATCCCACCACAATTTTATGGATAAAAAGCTTCAATTCTTGTTAGCAGTTAGCACTAAAAAAAATTAGTAAAATCTCGTGCAAGATAACTATTAGAAATATATGTTAAATATAACTGCTGTAATTTCATATTAAATATATGTTTCAAAACCAATACCAAGAAAACATTAGAAATAGGTATGTATGTACTGAGCAATATATATAGTTGCAAGATATATGCATATAGCACAGGTTTTCATGTCCAAGAATAAGATCTACAATCATATTGAACATAAAAATTGCTTTTATTTTCCAACTTCAACTTGTTTAGTTTATTCATTTATCATGCTAAATAAACCAGCTCAATCCACATTATCCTACTCAAAGCTTGAAATGTTGAAGAGAAGAATAGTCATCAAGCCCTTTTGCATGGTAGTAGGTTACATAATCAGCAATATTGGTTTCTCTATATCTTGGAGGATTGTCTTCTGATAATATTCATTTCACATACAATATAAGAACTTGTAAAGTGTAAATGGCTTTTCATCTCACAAGATTGAAATGTTATCCTCCATCCCTCTTATTCCAAGTGTCTCATTTGGATTTGAATTATGTACATTTTAAAAAAAATGATAAGTTGTGTTAACTTCAATAACAAAATGAGTTTAATTTACTAAAATACTCCTATTACTAGTAGTTAGATGAGTTGAGATATAATAAATAAAAGTATATTAGTAGACAAAAGTAGTTAATGATTCATTAGTAATACTTTGAAAGCCTAGTCTGCATGGTTTGATTCCAACACTAAAGTTTACTAGTTTCAGCATAAGTTCTAGGCTCATTATGTGTGGTAAGTGACAGGGTAAAACTAACATGTGACTTTGAAAGATTAGAGTTAGAAATAAAATTGGAAATAAGATAAAAAGTACCTTGAAAATGATTGTTTGGAGCATAAGAAAAGGACCTGCATATGTAATCATTTAAATGATAGTTTGGAGCAGTAGGTATGCTAGTAACATGATTATTAGATGATATAGTGTTGGTGGGTGCATCTATTGTATCAAGGACAAAAAAAGGACCATATTCTATATTAGTAACAACAAGTGTGGGACCACTCCCCTGTGTGAGAAAAATATTGATTTTAAGTAAAAAAATATTCTATTTTTTTTGATGTTAATAAACTCAGTTTATGAGAATAATTTTTATTTGAGTGTGCGGTTTTAAGATTATATAATTCTAATTTTTTTTTTATTCTATAAAATATGAATCATAAAATGATGTATATAGTTTTTTTAAATTTATAATTTTTACTTTTTATGTTTTAAAATTTGCACATTAGTCCTTAAATATTTTTTTATTATTTTTTTCAAATTGATTCTTAAAAATGTTCAAATTTTGCACATTAATCCCTAAAAATTTGCAAAATAGTTCATCAACTTTTTGCATAATGTCATTTTGGCCCAAATTTAATTTTTTATTTTTAACCAAAACTTTTAGAATTTATAAACATAGCCCAATTTAAAAAAGCAATTTCTTTATTCAAACAACAAAATTTAGAAGTTAAAGAAATTCAATTGAAACATTAGAATTAACTAAAATTCTAATTTCTCTTAAATTTCAAATTACTCCATCCAAACACACTCTAGAGTACAATACAATTAATGAAGTAAAGTATCTAACTAGGCTAACATGAGATGTTAAGTAAGTGTCTCTATTGTACTACAAAATGTCTTACTATTTTGGTGATCAACATCATCATGTAACGATGCCACGACGACACTGTTTCCTCAACAAGCCAAAGACAAAAACCTCTCCATAAAAGATATTATCACTCTTCAATATGACTCACTTACTAATGAAGATTATCATTGAATTGTAATGAAAATTTCAACAATACACATGTACCAAGTTAGAAACAGAGGAGGATTTCTTTTTGATTGGCTTATTTATTGATACGTATAGATTTATTTCTTTTGAATCACAATTTAGTAAAGTTAGACCCCTTTTTTTGGTCATGTCTTTTGCTTCAAACTCAGAGTGATTGATTTTCCAGTTTTTAGTTTGTGGGATGCTATTTAAAAATATAAGTTAGTGAATTAATTATAATAGATTTACCATTTTTTGTAAGAAAATATATAGACAGGCAGTGGCGGATCTTGCACAAAATAGTTGGGGGAGCCGGAGAGCGACAAGTATTAACTGAAATATTATAATTAAAATTTTTAAAAGTCATATAGTTTTTTTAGAGTATCACACAATTCATACATAGTAGACAAGTTAAAAAAAAATTAGAATTTCAATTTTCACAAGTCACAATTTTCACAAGTCGCATAAGTTTCACAAATCACACAATTCACACAATTCAATCAAATAAAATATATCCATTTTATAATTTTCATCTATGTCAAAAAAATTCTTCTTTAAAAAATGCATCAATTTTTTTATGTTTAAATATCGTGTCACTTCTAAAAAAATACACGTATTAATTAAAACAATTTACAATTAAAAAATAGTATCACGCTATATCATATATTAATGATTAACATGAAAAAGCTTGTTAATAGTTAATAGTTGCTTCGAAATTAATTGGTTTATCATTCTCTATTATATAGTTTATGTATATACAGATGTTTGTTCTATTAATTTTATTATATTTTATTAGTATAAATTCTAAAAGAGAGAAAACAAATATAAAAAGAGATACATAAATGGAGAAGAGAGCTGAAAATTACTCAAAACTATAGAGTTTAAGGATATTTTAATAATTTATCACTATTATTTTTTAATAATATATAGTTAGTTATTATATATATATATATATATATATATATATATATAAAAAGAAATTAAAAAATATAGGGGGTGCCATGGCACCTGCCCGCTCCTAAGAAGATCCGCCACCGTAGACAGGGCTACTTGGAGGCTCCTTTTTTAAAACCTTATTTAATTGTAATTGACATACGTGGAAGATAAAGAGAAAGTTGATTTAGCCACACAACCTCTATATCACATAGTCAATTAATTGAAAAAAAACATATCATAAAAAATATATCTTTCATTTGATCAATTTGGAACATCAATCCACATATTTTTCATATTGACAACTAAATTTGGCTAACCAATAAGCCATCATCTCCTTAATATATTTTTGAACAGCCCTGTTAATAATTGATCCATCCTCTGCTCCTGCCACCATGGCAGTCGCCTTATACTTCTAAAAAAAATAAAAATTTTTACTTCATAAAAAAATTCATAATTGATCCATCCTAAACTGAATATGGTATGGAGAACCTCATGAGAAAATGGTTATGTGCTGGATAATTTGAATAGGTATGGAGAACCTCATGCATTTTGGTTGATTGACAGGGCTTACAATATCAGTATATCTCCAGCAAACTAAAAGTATAAACCAAAAATTTATAATAACATGTTGATATTAAAAAATTATAAAAATTTAAGAAGATCCCCATCTCTCTCTCTGACAACAAGGCATGATCTAGGCCTTTCAAGTGAAGCATAAATTCACAAATCTTCTTATAGAGAAAACAATTTTAATATTAATTAACAATCATAATTGAAATCGGATAACACCTGAACCAGAATATTAAAATTAAAGCTATTTTATAAACCAAAAAACAATTAGTGGACTGTGAACTTGCGGCACTTACTTAAAATAGTCGTAAAAATTTAACTTGTGGCCTTACATCATCAAGGCACGATTCAGCATTAATTTCTTATGATCACGGAAGAAATAAAAAATTAATAACCGCAAACCTTCAATTGATCGAATTTTGGATCAACCACCGTGTAGACAAGAAGAAACACAATGAGAAGCAAAACTCGATCGTGATCGAAGAACTTGATGATTCAAACCAAAAAAACAAAATGGTGGTGAAAAGATTTAACATATACAACTATAAACAAAATATTATGGAATTGATACATAAATTATTTTTTATTTTGAATTTGAATGATACTTCAACTTATAAGCTTGAATGCTGCCGTTTATTGAAAAATAAATTACTTTACTTTCAATTTTCTTTTTATCAAACTCAATTATTATCACCAAACAACTTTTGTTTTTACAACATCTAAATTGAAGTGGAAATAGGTCAAGATTTTCTAAAATCCTATTTCACCAAAAAGTTCATACTAAGGTCATTGAAAATGATTTTTAGATATACTAGACTAATCTAATTAATTAAATATAAATATATAATTTTATTACTATAATATTAAGTTTTGTTTTTGTGTTAAATTATAAATTTTCAAATATTTTTTATAATTTAAACATACTGATCTATATCATGACATATTTAAATATATTATTATACAATAAAATTCAAATATAATATAATATAATATAATATTATATATTCAAAATTATATTAAATATTAAAATAAAATTTAATTATTAATAAATTAACTTATTTATCTATTTATAAAAGCATACTTGTAAATAAGATGTTGATTTTTATAAAACAATAATGAAATAAATTTTTAATCAGATTTTAAAAAAAATTAGACCAAATCATAGCAATGAACTTTTTTACAGGTAAAATACAAAATTCGAACATTATATTTTTAAATATAAGCTAAACTCAAGCTACATCCGAACAACCTTTTTAAAGGATGTGGAATCAAGTCACATTTTTTGTAAATTGGGGGCCACTCTATTATCATTTTTAGGGTGTTCATTATTTATTTATTTATTTTAATTTTGTGTGAGTGCATGCTTTAAAATTCAAATACCATTAAGAGAGATACTTATATATTACTGACCAAATCGATAGCATAAGTTAAATCCACCACAAAGATATTTATTATTTTTGACGAAATATTATGTATGTTCTTATATAGAAATAATCAGATATTTTTATTACTATTGATTTAAATATACAATTCACTTTCTCTCTGTCATAAAATAATGAGCATTTTACAATAAAAAAAAATGAAAATAACGTCACGGAATATTTATTATATCTATTTCCTTTTGTCCGTGTTTCCTACGTAAAAGGTGTTACTGGTGAAATAAACACTGAATTAAACAAAGCAATTACATTTTATATATTAGGGGAAAACGCATACCATAAACACATTGAACGAGATCGATACCAATCTCGCTTTCCACTGGATTCCACCAATGGCGGTACTTAACAGCAATTGGGTCAAGGTTCCTTTCTTTCCCTTCCTTTCATATATTCAATCCTATTTTTTAATTATTATTCTCAATTTTACAATTATTCTCGCTTTTTGAACTCTATCTCTTCAAATTTATTTTTTGTCTTTGCAATTTTCTCTTCGGTTTAGCTTATTCAATCATATGATTTATATATGAAGGAATTTTCTTACTAAAGGACGAAATAAGTTTGTGAAGTGAGAAATTAGGGGTTTAGTTTAGGGATTCTTCCGTGCGCTGTTGATAGTGATACACCACTGAGGTTTTCAATACCATAGATATTTGAGGTCCTAATCAAGTTTCTAGTCTCAATCCCTAATGCTATCTTCTCTTCACCATATCGAAATAGTTATCTTAAATTTACTTTCTACTCTTTCCGGACTCAATTTCTCAATTATTTCCTTTTTCTTATATCAAATATTAATATCTCATTTGTCATATTTATGTCTTAAATTACATCTTAAATTAAATACTATTTGAATTTTATAGTCTCTTTGTATTATTAATAAAACATTAATTATTTTTTTTATTAATATATCATTATTATTTTATATGAAACTCATGAAATAATTTCAATTAATTTTTTTTTAAAACATGCACAACTTAAATAAGAACGAAGAAGTATATAAAAAGTTAAAACAGTGGGTACCTTTGTTTATTTTTTCTATATGGAATCAAAATACTAATTACGTTTTCTAAATTATAATTTTATTTTTTTGTGGAAAAAAACCATTTATTCTTTTCATTTAATTTTGTACAAGAACTTGTTTGATTGAAGAATATTTTTGAGAAAAATAACATTGAATAGAGTGAAGTTAGTTAAATTTTGCTTATGTTTTGGGTTACTAAATATGATTATTTTTTTTCTTCTTGTATTTGACTTTAGAGTTGCATATTCCAACATCTTTTAGGGTGAGGAAATATCACATATAGTCTATGATGAATTAATGATTGAAAAATCATTCAAAACTTTAACCATATTTAATAAGTAGAAACTTTATGGTATGACTAGTCTTCACAATTGAGAGTGAGACGGGAGCCAATTGACCATTCGTTTGACAAGAAATAAGGAAAACAAATATTAGTCCCTCAAAATTTATGTTGTATTCGTGTCTCTTGTATTTGTTAAATTAACACCAATCAAATCACTGTCTCGATCGTAAGATCATCGAGGATTCTTGCCTCTATTTAAAGGTGAAGACATAGGTGGAAGTTTGTAACACTTTTGTAAATCACATGTGACACTTTCCCACTCTTACAATAGTTGAAGAAACTAATCCCTTAAAAATTTAAAACTCAAATTTATGACTAAATATGCATGTTAGTTCTTGAATTTGTGAGGATTGGTCGACTTAGTCTCCTAAATTTGTAAACTAGTAATTTAGTTTCTTAAATTTAAAAATATCAATCAATTTTGTAATCTTTTCAAATTTTGAACCACAATTTTAAAAGTTTTATGCTTGTTTTGGTATAGTAATTTAAGTTACTATGCATGTTTTTATTTATTGATTTTGATGAATGTTTACTAAATAAATATTTTGATGGAAGGCTAAATAGAGTGATACACTTAAATTTAAGAGGTTGATTTACTATTTTAAAAATTGAGAGATTAAATTAAAGGACTCTTACAATTAAAATACTTATTTACTCCAAATTTAATTTTGAGATAATTTATTATGGTTAAAATGGTGTATGTCATCTTCATACTCTTGAAATATACTTATAGCCCCTAGAAATCATAAATATTAATATATGTTTAGTTTTTTAAAATAATTACAATATTGATAATTTTTATCATTTGAAAGATTGACATGATTTTTTATGCTAAAAATTCATGATATTCCCCTAAAATTGTTAAAATGGAATTTTAATTTTTTTTAACTCTTGTGTCAGCTTGATCAAAGAGGAATCTCACAAGGAGCAAGAAGTTCACATGCTATTGCCGTAGTAGGACATAAGGTTTATGCATTTGGTGGTGAGTTTGTGCCACGTGTCCCTGTCGATAACAAATTACACGTGTACGACCTAGATACCTTGACATGGTCTATTGCTGATGTATCTGGTAACACTCCGCCGCCACGTGTCGGTGTCACTATGGCTGCAGTTGGAGAAACAATCTATGTATTTGGTGGAAGAGATGTTGAACACAAAGAACTCAATGAGCTCTATTCTTTTGACACTAAGACCAACAATTGGGCCTTGATTTCAAGTGGAGATATTGGGCCTCCTCACCGGAGCTACCACTCCACGACCGCTGATGACCGACGTGTGTATATTTTTGGTGGTTGTGGAGTCGCCGGCAGGCTCAATGATTTATGGGCCTTTGATGTTGTTGATGGCAAGTGGGTTGAATTTCCTTCTCCTGGTGACAATTGTAAGGGAAGAGGTGGGCCGGGATTAATAGTGGCCCAAGGAAAAATATGGGTTGTGTATGGTTTCGCTGGAATGGAAACGGATGACGTACATCGCTTTGATCTGGCCCATAAGACATGGGCCCAAGTGGAAACAAGTGGGCAGAAACCAACGGCCCGAAGTGTGTTTTCCACTTGTTTGATTGGGAAACACATAATTGTATATGGTGGGGAAATTGACCCAAGTGATCAAGGTCACATGGGTGCTGGTCAATTTTCCGGTGAAGTTTATGCGTTAGACACTGAAACATTATCGTGGACGAGGTTGGACGATAAAGTGGAATCAGGTGGCCATCCAGGGCCCCGTGGGTGGTGCGCATTCGCTAGTGCTAGTCGAGGCGGCCAAGCAGGATTATTGGTATATGGTGGCAACTCTCCTAGTAATGACAGGCTTGATGACATTTTCTTCCTTGCCCTTGCTCAAAGTTAGTTGTTGCATAATGTGTGATGAATTGTAGGTGTATGTGGTTGTGATAAGAGGACAATATTGCATGTGAACTTAGGTTTGTTTAGGTTTGTGAATGTCCTTGTGTATTGCAATAAAATGGCAACAGATGTGTGATGATTGTTGAATGGATGATTTAGTGGCTTAGTTATTTTTGTCTCTTGAATTGAGCTTTCTAATTTCATGTTGGCTAGTTTGAAAGCTTTTTTTTAAGTTGTTTTAACAAACATGTTGAAGAGTATTAAGAATTTTTTTTCCAGAAATTCTTTACATTACCTTTTTATAGTTTTTACTTGCATTTTGCAAAACTTATATGTAATTATGGGAATTTGACCTGTAGTGATGTGAATGTAAATGCCTAAACTTGGTTAGGAGACAAACGCCTTGTTCGATCCCATAAATGGAACTTAATTGATAGTTACAAAGACGCATGTTTGAATTGCGATTCTTCACTTCTCCACATTTAAGGTGTGTGACTCAAGTCATTAGACTACTTGGTAAAAAAAATGACGTCCGACAATTTATTTGTATTTTTTTTTAATATACTAGGTTTAAGTTTTTGATGAATTTATTTTTTTATAAGATAATATAAATAATTATATATGATTGTTTTATTCTAAAAAAAAACAAGTGATTTAAACTATAGAATACTTGCCATTGATAAGTATTAAAATGTGTGTATAAAAAAAATATTACAGTATAAGTTAAAATCTCCATGATCCTTCTTAGGTCCACCTAGCACTAAGGATTTTGCAAGTGTTGATATAAAACAATGGCCATTTCTAAAATAATGCATTTCTTTTTCACTTTCATATTGTGCCTGCTTAATATAATGGTCTCTGGAGATCTAACACTACACACCACAAACAAGTTTACGGAATTAGATTACCCGCTGTTACAGCAGGACGCCGTAATAGATCAGAATCGTTCAACTTTAAGTTGATGGTCGAGATCATTTTACTTAATTTTGTTGATGTATAATTTGAGTCGTCCAATTTTAAATTAAAGGTTGAGATCATTTTATTGTATCAAATTGTGTAAACTTGCTATTGCAGGGAATTCAATTCCCAAATTTACTTGTATTTAATATTTAGTGACGCAACAATTTGAGTCCAGCAACCTATTTCTTCTAGAATACCATAGGTGAAAATAACATATATGTTTTTTATCATCATGTTTGAAATCAAATATCTTAAGAATCTGATTTGATTAATAAATGACATACTTGTTTTTAATCAAACATATAGTTTTTTCAATAGGTTGATTGTAAGAAACTTCAACTAATAAGGACAAACATGAAATACTTCTTATCTAGTTGCTTTGTTAAAGTACAAGCTGTTTTAATAATTTAGTTGCTTTAGTTTTCCTCTCATCTACTTCTCTTCAACCCCTTTGTTTTGAACCCATCAAAGTTTCTCTCATTGAAAAATTTAATGCACACATAATATCTTCAAAATATGGTTTAGAGAAAAATTCTCCAATTTATGACAGGAAAAGTGAACTATAAGAGTTTGATGAGTCAAAGGTTGGTATCCAATGATTTATAGAAAATGCTGTCACAAAAGTTCCACATATGTTCTATTGTGGAAACTCTAATCTCAATGATCGCTTAGTTAGTGAATCAAATACAAAGCTTAGTATCCCTACAATTGATTTAAAAGGCATCTGTGATGATCATGTTTTGAGAGATGAAATGAGAAAAGTTGAAATGCATGTGAGACGTGGGCAGGTTTGTCGTAATACTACTTTAAGATTATACATCTATTATCTTACTGCTAAGCAGTTGTGAGTCGCTTTCCAAGAATTTATGGAAACAACATACCATATATTCTTGTTTCTATAACTTTTATAAGGTAGGTAGTTAACTTTATGAATACAAATTTAACTTGATTTTATCTTTCATTATAAAAATAATTTATACATAAACATTTGGACGATAAACATTTAATGAAGATGTTTATTCGAATAGGATAACTTATATATCCTTGATGAGTTACTAATGATAACAAATATCAGTGATATTGTGATTGAATATTCAAAAGAAGTAATAACACTTGGTTGTTGTTTAGTTGAGTTATTATAATAGGTTCTTAGATTTTTGTGTTTTTGTGTGTGATTGTTTGAAATGGTAAATCCATGATATAGATTTATTATAGTAATATGATATATATTGATCTGATACAAAATAGTAATTAATAAGAAGGAATAAACAATTATTTTAGTCTTTAAATAGATGAGACACTCTCACAATAGTAATTAAATGTATCAAAATTACAAAAACATATTTACATATTTTTTTATCAATCATTTTCGTGATCGAATATTCAAATATGTCTTTTAGTTATTTTAATCATCAAATATATGTCGGCTATAATCAGTTTCACTTTTTTCCACAGTTTGTGAATAATAACAAGTTCACAAGTGTTCAGCACAAAGTATTAGCAAAACATGCATGTTGGCCCAAGAATTTCAATTACATCCATTTTTAGAACACATCATCATTCAGAAGAGGATATGGCAAAAGTGATTGGTCCAATTAAGGAACTGTTATCCAAAGAAAGTCTACCAATATACAGAGATACTTCTTTTAAAGAGATTTTGACTCATCGTTTTGCAAATGGCATTGGAGCTTCTGCATTATCACCCTACAAATTGCATGCAATCTTTTGCTGTATGGTTATGAGTGTATCATCTATATTTGCAATGCTAATATTTTGCTTCATACAAAATAAAGACACTTCATTTAATAATATATGATATGATAACCACCATCTCTTATACTTTGCAATTTTTAATTGGACAATCTTACTATTGCTATTGCATTTATAATATATTGATTGTTTTCTTTGTAATACTTGAACAATTCATTAGCAATAGCAAATCATGTGGGAGATAAAAATAAATTTAAGAATCTGCATTGATTTAAATAAATGTCAACCTTCAATTCGTTGCTACTAGGTTATGTCATATTTCTCAACAAATTCAAGAAGATCAATAACTAAAAGTAAACAAAGTGTTAATTGGGGAGTTTGGAGTGTGGAGTCACACTTGAATTCAACACAAACATATCAAGTTAAGTATATTATGATGATATTAAGAATCACAAGAGTACCTACCACCCTTTTCAATTTAGTTTGTTGATTCAAGCCACACAAGATTTCTCATTCTTAAATGCTTTGAATTTGATTATCTCTAAGAATCTCTCATAATTGTTGAGTAAAGTTAGATTGATTCATACTCAGAATCTCTGCTAGTGTTTCTGTCTCATTTTCTAATGTATGTGCACTTGTATCTTCTAGGAGTATTGATGATATTTCTTTTTGTCATTACTTTATTGACCTTTTGTGAATGGACTGCCACCACATTCATTTTTCACATTTACAAAATTAAAGGAATATATTTAGGAACATCAATATGTTTCCTATGACATGGCTTAGACATGAACAAACTACATTGTTACTTAAAGTGGCACATCAACACACTTGACAAAGTTATTTGATAGAGAGAGTAATTTGACTCATGATTCATTTTAATGGAGTTTTTTTTGCTAATTTCTAAATTTTTCCAACACTCACAATTTTAGATTATAATTTGGAAATTTACACTTTTTATACATTATCAAATTGAAAAATTTGAACGTTAAATACAAAATCACATTTCTACTATTCTAACATTTATGCCATGCAAATACTTTAAAAAAAAATATGTTTAATTAAAAAGATTAGACTACAAACTACTGAAAAAAATTTTAAGTCTACTAGACCGACCTACTTAATTAAATATAGATG